>AWVV02008457.1:0-11559 GCA_000500205.2 Phytophthora lateralis | reverse complement strand
GAACGTCCGCTGTCGCTATTCCAAGGCAGCGTGAGTGAGTGGAGTGATATGAGAAGTTATTGCTACCTCTTCTTCCTTTTTTTATTTTACTTTACACTACAACAACTAGAACAATCTCTTACCATACTTGTACTCTACTTCTTACTTGGAACCGTACCTACCTCCATACTACAGCTTTACCTGCTTCCGTGATCAAATGCAGCCAGCCAAGCTTAACCGACAAGCTCGCTTGAAGTGAATGCATTTAGTAGGCTTATGTATGAAGGGAACGGCATGAAGATGCTTTCTAGTGCTAGGAGTATGCTAACACGAGCTGTGTGTTACTGGGGCTACACGTTCAGCCTACAAGATGCTCTTGACTACGCTGTAGTCTTCAACTAAGGCCCATTCTCAACTGGACTGCAGCCGTCGCGACAACCAGAGTGAAATACACCTGCAACGCACTGCCGACCTCTTTTTAATGAGCTCGATGTCGTCGACGAGGTCGACATAGAGGGAAACGTTGGAGCCTGCCAATGCTGACTAAGGGTAAGGTTCCACATTGAAGCTTTGCCAGTGTTGGCTTTCCTGGCTACTGCCACAAGCCGATACGCCACAACACGTGTCAATACTCGCACTGGTCTCCGCTATGCTGTACTCGTCGATGTCTCGCTCAGTCGTGCTGGCAGCATCGATGTATCGCCCGTCGCTGTCTTCTGCAGTGCACGACGCCCTCTATTCGTTCTGGAGACTTCCTGTCCCCACCCGCTCCTCACTGCAGGCGAGTTTACCCAAATTCCGCTTGGACGTCGATGGAGTCGTGACCCTGGACTGGAATTCGTGGCTCCGCTTTGCCGATGCTGCCGAAGGTGCCACGAATGAGATCGAGACGACGTGGGCACTTGCAATCGAAGCTGAGCAGTTTATTACCAGCGGGACAGTGAATTTGGACCGAGATAGTCGAAATTCAAGTTGGCGAGCTGTTTGCAGCTTGGCCCACTCGAGTTCACTGGAGAAAGTCGCGCTGATGCTGAGCGACGACTCGGGCGACTTCTTCTTGGCGTTTGTGGTGGGTGTCACTATCTTGGAGAAGACGTTGTACGATTTACACGACGAACGATCTAGTTTTAGGGATTCGGTGAAGACGCGGAGGAAGAACATGATCTTGAGAGATTTACTGCACTCAGACACGTTGGATGCCACGCTACCTGAGGGACTGCTGCGTTTGCTGAAGATCCTGTTTCTTCCTTCGGGTTTGAACCTGAGAAACTTGGTTTGGCATGGATTTGTGGCCCCCGCCGAGTTCCCCAAGTGTTTTGGCTGCCTCACACTGCTGCTTATCATGGCACTGCCGACGCATTTCAATAGACCTTCGGTGAAGCTGGACGACAAGATCGTGGATACAGAGCTCTTTCATATTAACAGCTTTGACACCAAGTTTGTGGCTAGATCAGCGGAAATACTCGATGTAAAGGGCAGTCTGCAGCAGAATCTTGTCGAAGTGCTGCGTCAGGAAGCTCCTGCAACAAGAGACACATTGATAACTAGGTGGTCGAACGCCCCTTTCATTCCTCTTGGGAGGTCAAATCTACTACGACGTGCTATGGAGGCACTGTTGGAAGATGGAGACGAGCTGTGGTTTCTTTTTGCCATTTTCCCGGTGCTCGAGCACGCTCTACGCCTGGCGTTTCTTCGTGTAAACCAGCAGCGCGCAGCATCGTTGAGTGCGTACGGTCTTGCGCAGATTAACGCGTATTACTCAACACTGGATGGCTTCGGCCAGAAGGACAAGCACCAAGTGCTACTACATCCTGCTGTTTTCGTGGAAAATGAAAATGACGGAAGTTCTGGCGACGCAGTACCGAACGCGCTTTACGAAAGACTTCCTTTTGCGTCGTTGGTGGTACTGTTAGATCTCTTCATGATGTCGAGTGGGCCTAATCTTCGTGCAAAGCTCTGTCACGGCGAAGCAAGTCTGTCCAAGTCTTCAAAAGCCTCATCGGCCACTGGGCTGTTGTTTGGAGCACTGGTACTCCTTTGCGAGAACTGCTGGGATGCTCCCGATCAAACCAGCTCCTCTGAACCAATGCTGTTGCCGCTCCCGGTCTCTATCAGCCATTTCCTCACGTCATTCAGTGCTAAGACAATCAGTTCATTCCACCCGTTCTACCGGCTGCATCGGATTCTACGCGAGACACACGAAGTTGCATCGGAATTTGCAGCATTTCGAGCACTTTGGACTGCGTATCGTCTTGAAGAAATCCATTTGGATAAAGAGAATAACTCTCAGACGTCCCGCGTCGAATTTACCTCTATAACAGCTAGTGACGGCGTTCCGTTCACCTTGACGGAGAAGACGGAGCGAGTGACAGAATTTCAAGCAGCTTTAGCTATAATGACTGACGTGCGCGCTGTAAAGAAGAAGAGCTTCGCGCAATTGATCGGACAGTTGAGAGTTCAATTGAATGACGTTGCAGCTAGGATCCGTGATGATTTCAAGATGAACCATCGATCGAGTGCTGAAGAATCTCGATGTAGCGTATTTCTTTCGCTTCAGGACGGCAAAAGCACAACTGTTGATCCTGTGAACTTGCTGGAGAAGTCGATGGAGCGGAATCTGCTGGCATTGAACGATCAAGATGGTCTCAGCGTGGCTTCTTGCATGGTGGAGATCATTTCGTGCTGTCGGCGGTCACTTCAGACCTTCCGCTCTCGCATCGAGCAGCTACAGCAGCTCGTCACTCAAGGGAAAGCTCGAACAAACCATCGACGGTCGCTGCTAACTAGCGTCTTCTTCCTTCCCGTCTTCGAGCGCATGCAGCTCGTGAGTCTGAGTATCGTGGAGCATCAACTCGTACACTTGCACGACGTCGCAGCGGGGGTGGCCAACAAGCCTCTAAATAAGAGCGTGTCTGACCCCCCACTCTGCCCACAAGCCATGCTCGTGGAGCAACTTCAACGCAAGCTTCTCCAGTGCATCACCTCATTCGAAGGCTGCACCGGCAGCAGCGAGGCATCGCAGAAAAGTGGGGAGCAAGCAGTGGAGCGTGCACTGCAGTTCTTAAGCTCGAAAGCTGTCAAGGCGGCATTCCCGCCTTCAAAGTGACCGGGGCACGACTTGGCTAGCGTACAACTTCACGACTCAAGAACGCAAGGTGGAATTGATGAGCCAGAGAGTTGATATTTAGCTGAGACCTCATTACGCACTTGACGACACTTTTGGTTCACATGGAGACACCACTGCTTGCTGCTTTAGAAGCCACTTGCACGTCGTCGCTCCATGGCCTTGGCGTTGTTCGGGCGAACGATAGGCCACGCCGGTTCTTGAGCGGCGAACTCCCGGGGCATGATGAGGTTGTGTGGGGACTCGACTCGCTCGACGCCCTTTACTTCGTCGTCGCCGTCGTAAGCGGCTTCGTGGAGGATATTGATGGAGAGTTCGACGGAAGGAGAGGTCGGCATGAGGCCCAAGAAGTCCGAGTCCGTGCTGGCGTTGCGTGAGCGACTGCGCCAGCTCTGGTTGCAGGAGATGGGGACGATGGCGGCCATGTTTGGAGATGGGTTGTCGACAGTCTTGAGCGATGGCTGGCGAGTTGGAGAATGGAGAAGGCTCTGAACACGCACAACCGCCGGCCTCTCCATGCTCCCCACATTGTCTGCTGCCCAGCAGCTGCATGGCTGACGAATGTCACCAACCCTGGCAATCTGCAAGAGATTGTAGGGCGTCTTCCTACACGACCGCGGCAGATGTCCTGATGCCCTAGCCAGCAGGTGCCTCTCCTTACTTGTTTGCTAGATTTCCACGGGCGACCAAAGGATGGATGTCAACTGTGCAGGTTCTTGTCGACGCAGCATAAAGTGGATAAGAACACGCCATCACGTTGGCCTTGAACTTGTCCAAGTTGGCGTGACGACCGCCGAGCGTGATCCTCTCGCAGCACCGCATCCGTTGCGTCGCGAAGGCACTGACGTGCGACCTGCTCGCCAACTCTTGAGAGCTTCAACTCTCATTGCAAGCACGCCAGCTCATTCAAATGAACCGCATAGCGTCCATGGAAAGCGGTTGACGTATTTCTGTAGTTTGTATGTTTCTTATATATATATTTCTCGTACAAACTACGCTTGGACATTGAGCACTCTCGGTGCCCTTAAATTTCTTACCTATAACACTATACATTGCAGCGTGCTCGGAGTCTTCCTCTTTACACAGCTGAGTGCATTACAGGGACGTCCGCCCTGGGGGTGCGGATGCTGCTGTATGACGCCAACGAGTCGCGGTCTTCCGCGGTCTTGCTCTCTTCGAGCAGTTTGCGCTTCCTGCGCACGGCCATCGCCACACCCACGACCGCTCCCAATCCTACACAAACAGCAGCAATCAGACCCACGATGGCGGCGGTCGAGTGGAGTCCGCCGCTGCTGCTCGCCTCTTTTTGCACGGAAGCCTCGGTGGCAGTTGGCGTTGAAGTGGGCGCTGGTGCAGATGTTGGGGTTGTCGACGTCTGCGTGGACGTTGATGAGGATACTTTTGTCGTCGAGGCGCTTGATTTTCCAGTAGCGACCGAAGCGCTTCCCGAGTCCTGATCGGTGGCAATCAACGTCGAGTTCGTCGACGCTATCGTCAGAGATTTTTGGTCGATTGAGGTCGAGGTGCTCGTCGTGCCGTCCGAACTGGCCGAAGCCGATTGAACCACCGACAGTGTCTGGACCGGCGTCCACGTCGGTGTCGGCGTGGGAGCAGTCGTAGTTGGCTGCGAGGTAGGAGCGTCGGTCACAGGAGCCTCCGTCACTGGGGCGGTTGTTGGTGGTTCAGTTGTGGGCGATTCGGTCACTGGGGCGATTGTTGGTGGCTCAGTTGTGGGCGATTCGGTCACCGGGGCGGTTGTTGGTGGCTCAGTTGTGGGCGATTCGGTCACTGGGGCGATTGTTGGTGGCTCAGTTGTGGGCGATTCGGTCACCGGGGCGGTTGTTGGTGGTTCAGTTGTGGGCGATTCGGTCACTGGGGCGATTGTTGGTGGCTCAGTTGTGGGCGATTCGGTCACCGGGGCGGTTGTTGGTGGCTCAGTTGTGGGCGATTCGGTCACCGGGGCGATTGTTGGTGGCTCGGTCGTGGGCGATTTGGTCACCGGGGCGGTTGTTGGTGTCTCAGTTGTGGGCGATTCGGTCACCGGGGCCTCCGTCACTGGGGCGATTGTTGGTGTCTCAGTTGTGGGCGATTCGGTCACCGGGGCGGTTGTTGGTGTCTCAGTTGTGGGCGATTCGGTCACCGGGGCCTCCGTCACCGGGGCGGTTGTTGACGGAACTTCAGTCACTGGGGCCGTACTAGGCGCCTCGGTTGTGGGCGGATCGGTGGGTGGTGCTTCAGTCACAGGAGCCGTGGTCAACGTAGGTGCAGCGGTAGTGGGGGTCGGAGCGGCGGTGGTTGGAACCGGAGTAGCGGTTGTCGGTACCGGGGTCGGAGCTGCTGTTGCTGGGGCTGATGTTGGGGTTGCTGTAGTCGGAGCTGACGTTGTCGTCGAAGTCTGCGTGGTTGTCGTCGTTTGAGAGTCGTCACCACTAGACGCGAATTGGGAACTTCCATCCGTACACTCGTCGGCCGTCAACGACAAAGTCTCCTCCAGCACCTCACCATTCACCCCCGTCAGTGAAATGCTCACCGAACTCAAGTCCGCCACACTCTCGCCGCTCCCGTCGATCAGGAAATAGTACGCCGAGTCGATCACACTGGCGTCCTGGCCGTTGATCGACAGACTGTGCACGCCCGACACGAAGTTCGCCGGCTGCACGGCCACCCAGAACTCGCTGCTGCCCGTCTTCAAGCAGTACTGCACGTTGTTCGAGATCGGACAGTCCACGAACTTCCACTCGATGCTCAGCTTCGTGTACGACTGGCCCGTGATGCTCTCGAACACGTCCGGAGACAGGTCCAGGTCCCCGTACGAGCAGCCTGGACACTGGTCCATGATGTACACGACCTCGGACGACTGGCCCGAGCAGGACGCGTCAGTGCACGACACTTCGGCGCATCGCCCGCAGTTCATGGTCTCGTCCCATTGATCTGCGTTGAGTGCCGCGTACTTGGTGGACGCGTCGGCGGGCGCGCTCATGAAGTTGCAATTGCCATCAGAGGGCGAGCTGAGCGTGTAGACTGTGCCGTAGCCTTCGTAAGTCGCCGAAGCAGACACCAGTCCGAGTACAGTTACGCCAAGAGCAAGTTGAAGTGATGGTTTGAAGGTTGGCGCCATTTTGCTTGTCAATCGTCGCGCAAAATGTGAAATGAACCTTGTGATTTGGGTGAGGCTACAGCACCCCAGCCAGCTATTATCGATACCAAGCGGTGAAGGTTCTGTATCTTCGTCTCCGGTTCCGTTCTCGCGCGTGGACTCGTCTTAAATGAGCCATCTGGGAAACCCCCATGGTCTCTGTTGGTGTGCGTGCGTCGAGTGTGGGATGTGACCCGAGGCTTGATGTCAGCAGCTCATGCGAATGGGTGGAGCCGGAGGAAACGGCCCGTACTTTGGATGGCCGCGTTGCGCGACTTGCCTGTCACGCAACACCACGTTTGACGTCCACTCTCCGCGAGTCTCGGAGATGAGGACTACCGGTACCGGTACAGTACATGTATCGGCGCGAGGAGCGCGCCTTGTGGGCGCTTGGAGGCGGGAGCGTGGGACGCCAGCGTGTGGTCTGGGCTGGCGTGAGACCGTCGCCGCGATGAGTGGAAGCCACCAGGAGTGTGCGACGCGCTTGCGTGCTTGCCTCGCGACGGTGGATCGCAGTCGCCGTTGTCGCCGCCTGCTTTTGGGGCGCGGGATACGGAACGGCGAGGTCTGGTGACCAGCGCTTTCAGCAAGATCGCGCTTTTTCGGTGTTGCGACACGTCGCAAACTTCAGAAAAGTCTCATCACTCTTCTCCTCAATACAAAAACCGAGATTAAGTATAGGGTGTGGCGCACACTAGCTTGTCAAACATGAGACGACACGACGACCGCCCTTTCTGCGCGCGTGATTGCTCGGGCGTGGTGATTCGTCCAACATATCGGGTGGACCACCACGCTTGTGCCCGCGAAGCTTCTGAGCAACAGCACCGCTATAAATGGCTTCACGTTGAGTCCCCAGTAGGGACGAAGCGCAGCGAGCGAATGCAAACGCGAAGTGCAAATGGGTGGATATCTATTGTGACCTATGCGTTCTAGGTGTTGTACGGGGTTACGAGATCCGATTAAATGGAAGAAGAAATCTCGGGCTGCGGGGTGGCCACTGCAGTGTACGAGAACACCGTCTGCTGATCGACGGCAATGTTGACGTGGAAGTCACTCTCGGACGAATAGCGACACCCGTCACCATGGGCGGGGATCTTTTCTTGCTCGAGCTGCTCGTCCAGTTTCTTCTTCTTCTTGATCACGAGTGCGATGATGAAAACAACTGCCATCAAGAGACATCCGAGCACAGCAAACATGCTGACGACAATGGTGTGACTAGAACCACCAGTGTTTCGAGTCCTGATCGACTCGGACGTTCCTCCAGTGCCGGTGTTATCAGCAGACACTGAGCTTCCAGTTGGCGAGGACGTCGTTGCGGTAGCTGCATTGCTTTCACCTGCAGCTGTCGCAACGCTCGTTGGGGAAGCCTCAGCGGTAGCACCTTTTGCTATAGCAACCACCGAAGTAGCAGTCTCTGTTGTAGCAGGCACCGAAGTAGCTGTGTCTTCTGTAGCAGTCACCAGGGTCTCTGTGGCTGGAGCCGAAGCCGTCTCTGTTGTAGCAGGAGCCGAAGTCTCTGCGGGCATCGAAGTAGCCGTCTCGGCTGTAGCAGGAGGCGAAGTCTCTGCAGGAACCGAAGTGGCCGTGTCGGCTGTAGCAGGAGGCGAAGTCTCTGCAGGAATCGAAGTAGCCGTCTCGGTTGTAGCAGGAATCAAGGTATTTGCAGGAGCCGAAGTAGCCGTCTCTGTTGTAGCAGGAGGCGAAGTCTCTGCGGGCATCGAAGTGGCCGTCTCGGTTGTAGCAGGAGGCGAAGTCTCTGCAGGAATCGAAGTAGCCGTCTCTGTTGTAGCAGGAATCAAGGTATTTGCAGGAGCCGAAGTAGCCGTCTCTGTTGTAGCAGGAGGCGAAGTTTCTGCGGGCATCGAAGTGGCCGTCTCGGCTGTAGCAGGAGGCGAAGTCTCTGCAGGAACCGAAGTGGCCGTCTCTGTTGTAGCAGGAGGCGAAGTCTCTGCAGGAACCGAAGTGGCCGTCTCGGTTGTAGCAGGAGGCGAAGTCTCTGCGGGCATCGAAGTGGCCGTGTCGGCTGTAGCAGGAGGCGAAGTCTCTGCAGGAACCGAAGTGGCCGTCTCGGCTGTAGCAGGAGGCGAAGTCTCTGCAGGAACCGAAGTGGCCGTCTCGGCTGTAGCAGGAGCCGAAGTCTCTGCAGGAACCGAAGTAGCCGTCTCTGTTGTAACAGGTACCGGAGTAGCCGTCTCTGGCACTGGAGTCTCTGTTGCAGGAACCGAAATAAATGACGAGGTTGCCGTAGACTCAGGAGTAGAGGTGACATTTGTCGGTGTCGGTGTCGGTGTGGGAGTCGGAGTTGGAGTAGGTGTAGACGTCGGTGTGGGCGTCGGTGTTAGAGTCATGTCACTGGTATCACTGGAGAATTGCGAAGTACCTTCGACGCACTCTGCGTTTTCAAACGATACGACGTCCTCAATGACTTCACCCGTGACGCTGGTCATTTGGATTGTCACATGTGAGAGGTCCGTTGTTGCCACGCTTTCCCCGTCCAAGAGGAAGAAATACGCCGACTCGACCATCGATGCCGTCTTCCCATCAATTGTGACACTATCAACTCCAGCAGCCATGTTCGTCGGCTGGATAGCAGCCCAATACGCACTGCTACCGGGTTTGAGGCAGTACTCAATCTTCTGATCCATGGGGCAAGTCACAAACTCCCACTCGATGTCAAGAATTGTGTACGACAACCCCGTGATCGCCTCGAACACCGTCGGAGAAAGGTCGAGATCTCCATCGTCGCATCCAGGGCACTGGTCGATAATGTACACGATCTCCGATGCCTTCGGTGGGCTCACGCACTGTGAATCGACGCACTTCACGATGGCGCAGCGCCCGCAGTTCATGGTATCGTCCCATTGGTCTTTGTTGATTGCTGCGTAGTTGGAGACCGCATACTCGGGGTATGACATCAAGGCGCAGTTGCCACCGGATGGTTGGATCGGTCCGTAAACTGTTCCATGACCAGTGAAGGCACTCCCGATGCTAAAAGATGCTACGGCACTGGCCGCCAGCAAGACGTAGCTTGGATGCATTCTGCGCGTCAAGTCACCGTTGTAACAGTGGTAGCTGTTGTCGAGTTCAAGAATGGAGAGGTCGAATCCTTGACGATAAAAGGTCCGTTATCGGGGTTTCGGCCTTTAGCAAACTTGTCGTTTCAAAATCATTTCAAAATGCGCTAGGAACCAGATTGTCGGCAGATTCGACGCTTGCAAGGAGACGCCGTTAGCTACGCGTGCTCTCTGTCTGGCGCACGCGTCTTGCTCGATTCAAGCAGTCGACAAAACTGGAATCCGGTTGATGCTTGCTCACATCGGCAACTCTGGACTCTAAGAGGACTTACAAGAAAATTAGCTTTAATTTTTTTTTTTGTGCCTTTTCACTTTTTTCATGGCAACTTTCATGACAGGACTGAGCTCGGTTTTCGTCGTTTCGCTGTGTCACACGAGAACCACATGAAGCCACTGCGAATCCCGTTATTTTTCGTTATTCTTGCTTCAGCTTCTGCGTCGCATGCGGCGAATGGCTTTCTTCACGATCGCAGTATTGGTCCGCCCTTGCGTTGCAGTGGAGACGGCAACAGGCTCGAAACTATTGGAACAAATTCGACCGAGATGATGCCTGTCGTGCGCTGCTCAAGCCTCTTCATGGAATGGTTGAAGTACTAACGCAGACACCTTCTTAGCACAGCTCCACCTTGAAGAACTAGGTACCGTAGCGAGTAAATTCCGACAACTGCGTCGTGTATAACATGAGGCTTTGCGCGAGTGTGATATTGTTGCCTCCATCTATTTTAGCTTACGACTGCGGTCGGAGCGGTTCCACTGCCGCTTGCTCCTTGTTACGGATAACACGCATATACACGCGATTGAGGCCACCACACACAAACCACAGCAAAATTGCTGGCACGTGGAACATACCTGGACATCTAAAGAAGTACCGTCGCAAGACTTGGCTAAATCTTGGCGATGGTTTCGTCGAAGCGGACAGGAGAGCTGAACGTGTCGAAGGATCGCAGCATGGCCTCGTCACGGTCAACGCGCTTGTCGTCCAGCTTCTTCTTCTTGGCCACATAGGCGACGGCAGCCAAAGCGATGCCACCCACCACGGCCAACACCGCAAGAGCAATGAAGATCGGACTCGTGGTCGAAGAGCCGTTGCTAGACTTGGTTGTCGCCTGCTTCGTGCTCGAGCCGGCGGTTTGCGACGTGCTGTCTGACGTGTCGTCTTGCTGCTGCGTACTGGAAGTCTTCTCAACTCCTGACTCGCTAGACTGCAGGATAGACACCCCGCTAGAAGACTCGTCGGCTGCTATAACCTTACCAGCCTTGTAGCCCCCAGAACTGCTCGAGTTGCTACCCGAGTTGAGCGAGTCAAAGTAGTTGGTCACTTCACTCTGCTGGACCTGAGACGAGCTGCTGCCACTCGAATACGTCGTAGGGGTCGCCGTCGTAGACACCGGAGCCACAGTAGTAGCCATCGGAGCCGCAGTAGTAGCCGTCGGAGCGGTAGTAGTAGCTGTCGGTGTAGCAGTAGTAGCTGTCGGTGTCGGCGCCGCGGTAGTTGGTGTTGGTGCAGCAGTTGTCGGTGTCGGTGCAGCAGTCGTCGGTGTCAGCGTTGTCGTAGCAGGAGCCGACGTCGACTGAGTCGTGCTCTGGCTGGTGGAGCTCTGACTGGTCTGACTGGTGGAAGTCTGCATGGCGCTGCCTCCGAAGTTGGACGTCCCCTCCGTGCACACGTCCGCCGTGAGGGACAACGTGTCGGTGACGATCTCGCCCGAAACGGACGTGAGCTCAATGTCCACCGCCGATATGTCGACGTCCGAGCCGCCGCTGAGCAGGAAGTAGAAGCACGAGTCCACCATAGTCACGTCCTGGTTGGCGATTTTCACAGACGCCACTCCGGTGGCGAAGTTGGCCGGCTGCACGGCCAACCAGTGGCTGCTACTGCCGCTCTTGGTGCAGTACTGGATGTTGCCGCTCACGGGGCAGTCCACGAACTTCCACTTGATGCTGTAGCGGGACGGGTCGCTGCCCGTGAGCTGCTTGAACACGGTCGGGGACAGGTCCAAGTCGCCTTGGATGCACTCGGGGCACTTGTCCACCAAGTAAACCGTCTGGGTGCTGGTCGTGTCGCTGCATCGGGAGTCGTCGCACGAGACTTCCGCGCACCGGCCGCAGTTGAGCGTCGAGTCCCATTGCTCGCTGTTGAGCGCGGCGTAGTTGTCCCCGACGCCAGGGTCGTACATGAAGTTGCAGTTGCCGGCCGAGACCTGTCCGAGCGTGTACGACGTGCCGTCGCCTGTGAAGTACGTGTC
>KV723859.1:919-47318 GCA_000500205.2 Phytophthora lateralis | reverse complement strand
CTTGCTTCCATTATGGGTGCTGCCATCACTCGCGGCATTCAGAGCTACCCAGAGGCTGCGGCGTGCATGAAGCACTGGATAGGATACTGGCAACGGGTGTATAAACGTTTATTCCAACAAACGCGTAATAACGGTTCAATTGACAGTGTATACGATCGCAGGTGTATAAACACAGGTCGATGGCCGTTTATTCCAGCAACACAGTGTACCCAAACGCCACGCATTCAGCCAAAGGTTGCACGTCATCATTTGACTGTTTACTGAAACCAAGTCAACTTTTTACGCATAATTACGCGTCTGACTTCGTAAAAACTGTTTAAACACACTGTCTAAACTGTATAAATAGTCCAAAATGTTTAAACGTTTATAATCGTACTGTATAGGCTAAAAAAGAAGCATTACATAATAGATTCACACCACTTTGCTGGGAGAGCGTCAAGTGGATACATTGCGGGTAGCAGTTCGGCACGGAGCTCTGGGCGTCCGAGCTCACGTTCGAAGACAAGTACTTGGACGCTCCGTTGACCCCGTTCGGTATGAACGACGCGCAGAGCAAGGGGCGGCTCAGCGTTCTAGCGGAGCTGGAGAGGGGCCGGGCCCCCATTGAAAGGGTCGTGGTGTCGTCCATCTCGCGCGCGATTCAGACGGCGCAGCACTTTTTCACCAAGGAACAGGTGCTGGACGAACCGTTCACGTGCATTGAGAGCAGCTGTCGCGAAACGTTTGAATGCAACAGGTGCAACAAGAGGCGGCCGCTATCGGAGCTCAAGCGCATGTCCCCGGACGTGGATTTCTCGCGTATGACGGACGAGGAAGACCAGTTGTGGTCCACAACGCACCGCGAGACGACAGAGGAGATCCAGAAGCGGGCGCGGGAGTTCTTGCTGGATCTCTTCCGTGAGGTACCGGAACACTACGTGGTGGGGCTGCGCACTTGAGCATCAAAATTGAGGCAATTTGCGCCGTCGTGCTGGGCACCCAAGTGCGTCCTAGCAACTGCGAGGTGGTTCCGATCGCTGACTTTGAGTGCAACACAAATTAAATTACTGTAAATCGTATATTATATTGAAGCACGTCATTGGCTTCAATAAATCGAAGCATGGCGTTTTTTTTTATGGGTTCAGCCGAGTTGGGCGTTGGCAACCCATCCTCATTCGAGTTTTTGCTGCCAAGCGAAGATTCCACGGCAGCCCAAGTTGAACAAGGCACGAGCGCTACAATGCAGAAGGCCCCCCTCGCCGAGCGGTCAACGCCAGCAGAGCGCTCGAAGATAATCAGGAAGGTGATGGTTTTCGTGCGCTCTAAGAAGAAGATTGACTTCGTTGCTGTCGGACGCTCCTGTCAGTCCGTACGCTCCGGCAAAACGGTGAAAAAAAAGTCACGCCAAGTGACAGTTGCTGGCGCCACACGAATTGTCGCTGGTGGAGAAATTGCTTGACGCCGGCGTGGAGATTTTCGTTCAAAAAAAGGACTACGAATCAACTCACCAGAAAACGTTTATCGTCGACAACATATGTGCTGTCACTGGATCTGCAAATCCGACAAAAAATGGTATGGAGCTATCATCAGAGAGTCTGACCTACCATTTTCAAGCCGATCAGAGTGAGTACGCATTTGATTTGCTATATTAGTTATCATGACTATTTTGTTTTTCTTGTAATCTGCTTACAGTCGATCGCTGCATATTGCAGCACGAACAGGAAACAGGAGGCGCAATAAAAATAGACAAGGACTGGTTTGTTGCAGAGTACACACTGGTGGTTCTCAGCAAGGCTGGTACCAAGCGCCCAAGCTTTACATCTCTTCTGAGAGACGGCACTCCCTGCTCAAGCTGCAAACAGCTGTTCAACCCTCAAGTGAAGTCGAACGGGACTCTTTACAAGACGTGCAGTAGGTGCGAAGGAGAAGAGACTCAGGAAACTAATCGAGGGCTGGTAATGCATGGACGAGCTAGAGACAATGCGACGACAAGCTCACGGCCACGTGGACCCAGAGCATGTACGGGCCCAAGAACCTGCAGGGACTCACTGAAGACGAGGAGGTGATGCGTGAACTGAGGAAACTCCTGGTGTCCGACCCATCCAAGTGAGTTGCAGGCCCTTTGAGAGGATTTGGCTCCATATTTTGCTGATGGCTGATGGCTGGTTGATGCAGCGTCGTCCGGAAATCGGCGCTGCTGAACTTGACGGTGGACAAGAAGATGTACGATAGCGTGCGGTATGCAGGAGTGCCAAGTTGGCACCGCCATCAGCGCTCGCCCGTGGGGGACGTCGTCGTCAGCTTCTCCTTACGCGGCCTCGAAGTGCTGTCTAACGCGGACGCCACCAAGAGCAGTGCGTTTTGCTAGGCCTGCTTGTGCGTGGACGTGTGCTTGTATTCTAACTGGGTTGGTGCTGTGTTGTGGTACTGTAGAGCAAGTGCAGAGGCTGGAAGACGTCGTGTACGAGCTGAGCGTGAACCTTGACACTGTCAAGGACACTCGAGCGTACTTGAAGGCGGTCACGAACCAGCACAACGAGCGTGAGCTGACAGGCCGAACTATGGTTGCGTGATCAAGCGCACACACAATCGGGACCTTCGTCGAAATGTTCGTACTCTCGGCTGTGATGCTGGGGCAGATTTCGTTCCTGCGGCGCCCACTTGAGGTGCGGCGCATATTGTAGGCGTCAAATGCCAAGGCAGGGGAGGAAGCAGTCGTCCACGTGCAGTGCAGCAGCAAGTCGGAGCAGCGCGTGTTGCTGTCGGACGACACGGGGGCGCTCGACTTCGACGACCGAAGACGGGCGCAATCATCTGCAACATCGCCGAGTGGCACACGCAGGTGTCGGCGGACACGCCATGCGCTGGTGCGGTGCAGCTCAGAAGGGAGGGTTGTACTGTGAGCTAAGGCTGACGGGGTGATGCTGGTGCAGGATCTCCCGTGTGAACACGCTGCTGCAGCGTGACAGCGTCAAGAAGCGGCTGGCGACGGACCAGGGCTTCGACGTTTCGTACCAGCTCTTCCAGGCCTACGACTTCCTGCAGCTGCACAGGAATTACGGCTCCGTTACGCAGATCGGAGGCAGTGAGTGACCAGTGGCAACTTTGCCTCGGGCATTGAACTTGGTCGTAAGAGCACGGACGAGGTGAGTTGCGTTGCTGTGCTTCGTCACCAGGTCGACGGGTGAGGCTGATCCGTGTGCTGGATGCAACAAGAGCAAGAGTTTGGAGCAACGTTGTGCAAGTTGAAGGAAGTGTATTGATGCGTACGCTGTCCACCCCCTACTTCAGTTCGACTGCTACCAGTCCTTCCTTCGCTCGGATAGACTGATCTAGAGTTTCACGTTCCAAGAAGTCAAATGAGATCCGGGACATGGTGGGCGAGCACGAGAGAAGACCCCAGAGAAGCGCGCTGCTCAGATTTCTGTGATGATACACGGCAAAGAGGGCTGGGAGTGCATGGTGGACGGCAAGCATGGCGTTTATGGTGACATGAGAGTGGAAGTAAGCACTAGCTGCTGTAGGAACGATAGGCATCTACTGTTCGTATCATAACAGGAAGGAACGTGACAGCGTTGCTGTACTTGGCTTTTGCTGGTTGTCTTTCTGTGGTGATGACGAGACAATCCAGCCTTCAGGGTGCTTTTACTCCGCGACAGACAAAGTTGAGAGCAAATGCTGTATGGATTCAATAAATACTACTGAAGTACTACTTGGCGCTACGATCTACACATACTCCTCTCGCAAACTGCAGACTTGTCTTCAGGCTGTTCTGGGTTGCTTGTTCATCAGGGTGGATTGACTCGAGATTGTCCATAGAAGAAGTCCATTCGGCGAGGCACGTCTCACGAAGAAAGCCTCGGACGCAAGCATCGCAGCAAGGTAGAAGAGCAAGCGAGTGGACGATCAAAGTGGCCAACAGGGAGTAATGAGTCCCCGTCGACCACTTCGAAAGCTCACCACACTCGCACCTCACGCGAAGGACGCCAGCATCTACAGCTTGAACGGAGGTAATGAGCCCCGATCAACTGAGACTGCTGGCGCAACTTCACGTAAGGCCTACCGAGCCTCGGCGCTCCACGTCCAGGAACCGTCCACGAGAGATCAGCCACGACAGAGAGCAATGGGTCTCTGCTCGCCAAACTGGACTTGTGGTGCCGCTTAAAGTCGTGTTGCTTGGAACACCGGGAGAAATGAGTCCCGCGTCGCACGGAATGGCCACGATACGAGGCATAGATGAGTGCCCCTTACCGTACCAATTCACCGCGTCGACCATTCCATCAACTTGGCGACAACCATGATCTTCTACGCCGCATCCGCCACGCAAGAGTCCACGTCCTTCGTCGACCACGAAGCTGCCGATCGCGGAGAAATCTCCGGCGACGACGACGTGGACGATGTCCCCACAGGCGAAGGCCCTGACTGCTCATTCTTGTAGTATGTCCACCTTGACGCCGCCATTGCTGGAGCTCTCTTGGTCTCCTTAGGCAGCGTCAACTCCTGCTTCCGGACGGGGCGCTGCTGCGTTTGCGCTGGCACCTTCAGCAACGTCGCAGGCGTCGCCCTTGTCGCGCTACTGGGGCTAACCGTCGACGGACTGCTAGAGCTGCTGCTCTTCTCACTCAGCATCCGCGTCTTCTCCAGCAGCCACTTGATCTTCTCTTTCTTCTCGATCATCTCCAGCTCCATCTTCCGCATACGGCCCTGCAGGGTTGGTGCCGGCACCTTCACGGCCTTGACCACCTCCTTCACCGTCGCAGGCTTCGCCATCGTCTTTGTTGAGGTCCTGGGGCTCACCGTCGAGGGACTGTAACAGTTGCTGCTGACCCCACTCGGCCTCTGCTCCTGCAGCGCCACCAGAGCCTCGTCCTGCTGCGTCGGCGCTGGCACCTCCACTGGCTTGCCGAACATGCTCAGCTCGAGAATGTCAAGCATGCCCAGAGCCGTCATCACGCCACTCTCTATCGCGTCCTTCTCCTTGCGGAGCGACCTGTTCACCTCGTCGTGCCGCACGGCCTCGGCCTTGGCGTCTGCGAGCTCCTTCACGAGTTTGTCCGTGGCCTCCTTGCTGGACCGGCGGAAGCTGTTGAAGTCGTCAAGGTTTTGGCAGTGGACGCTCCTGATGTTCGCAACTTCGCTCTTGTGCGTGGCCTTGAGCGACTCAACCTCGCTCTTGTGCGCCGCCATGAGCGTCGCAACCTTGTGGGTCAGCGCCTGCTCCCTGGCCGCGGCCTCCTTGGCCTCCGTCTCATACTTGCGTTGCAGCTTGATCAGCTGCTCGTTGTTCCGCTTCAGCACGGCCACTTCCCCCTCCAGCTTTGCCACTCGCGGGTCCTTGGCCTTGTGGGTGGGCGCTTGCTTCGAGTCCACGACCATTCGGTGGCCTCTGGCCCGTTGTGCCTCGAGTCTGCAGTTCCGCTCGAACATGCGCTGCAGCTCGACCACCCGCTCCATCGTCCAGTCGGCCCGCGGCTGATTGACCTTGCGCACATCCGCGACCAGTAGCTCGTAGTACCGCAAGAACGTGGCCAGGTGTTGCTCCATCGCCGCCACAGCGCACGAGCCCTTGTCCTTGATCGACGCCGCGTCGTCCGCCATGGTCCGCGATAGCGCGGCCACGCGCTGCTCCAGCGACGCCACGGCCCGCGAGTACGTGTCCTTGAGCGCCGCATCGCCCGCTTGCTGCATGCCCCAGTTGGGGAGCACAGCCTCGGCCAGCCCCTCGGTGTAGCACGAGAGCCTGACCACGTGCTGCTGCAGCCTCGTCATGGCCCGCAGGTACTTGTCGTAGCTCAACACGTCGTCCGCCATGGTCCGCGAGAGCGCGGCCACGTGCTGCTTCAGCGACGTCACAGTGCGCGAGTGCTTGTCCGTGAGCGCCGCGTTGTTCGTCATGGTCGAGTCGAAGTCGAGGCTGTCGAAGAAGTCCGCTTGAGCTGCTTGAGGCGAAATCGAGAATGAGAGCTCACGTACGTCAGCGGCAGATTCTGAGAACAGAGTGATGGTAGGTTTTTTAAAATAGGGGTTTTTCAAATAAGAGAAATGATGAGTGGGTGTCATTTTAATCCCGTTAAAAAGCACGCAGTGAACGGAGGCACCGCGCGATGAGGCCTGGAGGCCATGGAGATCCTGGGCAAGGCCGTGTGTGCAAATTGTTGTCACCATCTCCGAGCCGCCACTCGACGGGATCGAGGCATCCATCGCTGCAGAACGCGGAACGACAACTGCACTCTGCTCCCAGTGCACAAGGTAGGTAGCTAGCTGCCTCAGCTTCCCAAGGGACTCTTCGCTTGGCGTCTCGACTTGCTGTCACTGGCAGGAGCAATTAGCTGCAAACCCCAAGTTGCAAACAGCAAAAGCAGCAATATGAGTGAAAACTACCGATAGAAAACAGCACACAAACGCACCCACGACGGCCTTCCTGTAGCCATTTCGATCAA
Organism: Phytophthora lateralis; assembly: GCA_000500205.2. Classification (NCBI taxonomy): domain Eukaryota; phylum Oomycota; class Peronosporomycetes; order Peronosporales; family Peronosporaceae; genus Phytophthora; species Phytophthora lateralis. Next base: position 40,899 of record KV723859.1, on the reverse strand, counting down.
AACGCAGCCGACGCCCCCGGTGTCCGCTTTGCGCCACGAGTCCGCTCTTTGTCAGCGCGAACGAGCTCCGGCAAGGGCGACGCCAAGCCTTCGGACTCCAACCCGAGAGAGACAGGACTCCCATCAGCAACACGCGACATGCTGCAAATGTGCAAGTTTGCACCTCGCTGTCCGTCCTCGCCCTGCGCTGCAGCAGCAGCAGCAGCAGCAGCCGCAGCATGTCCAGCTCGCGCTCGATTCGCACGAAAGGCTGCGCGCGCTGCAGCGAGAGAGCAGACTCACGCTGTTGCCGAGTTCGAGCTCCTCCTGCCAAAATGCAAAAGCTGACGGTAGTCCATACAAACGGCAAGTGTAATGCGCCTCGTCGCAGTTCACATGTCGCAGCGCCGCCGAAACCTGGCCGAAGTGCCCGCTGCCGACGCCCGTACCTTTCTGCCACACAGCCGCCCTACAACAGCAACTTGTTAGCGCAAATGCAGCACACACAGGGACGAGGTCCGTCACGTACTCGTCCGGCAGCAACGCGACCGGATCGCGCTCCATCGCGCGGTAATGGTTACGTCCGGTTATGTACTGATCGGTCTGATAGCTCACCTCTCGAAAGTGATAGATACCCTCTCGAAAACGGTAACTCCCCTCTCGAAAACGATATCTCCCCTCTCCAAAGAGATTGTGTTTGCACGACCTACTCCGTGGAGTGCCATTTGAGGTGGTCATTAACGATCAACTTGCACTACCTGGTCGTTGTGGCATAATGCTGCCTGAACATGAAAATATACCTTCGTCGAAACGTACTGTATTAGCATGGAGTCGAGTCCTTCTTCCACTATGAACCAAACTTCCGATTCGTCTACAACGATGCCAACGCCGACAGCGAACGCGGCACACGCCTCCGAGTCTCCGAGTGAGATCTCGGAGGCATATGCCGCTAGAAATCACCAACCCAGTTTGTTTTGGCCCTTTCGAAGTGGAAATTCAGAGTTCGAGTCCAAGACGAATCACCGAACAGGACAATGAAAGCTCGTCGAGCAGGTGCTTTGAGCTAACTTTGCTGATCCTGCTTGCGATTTGCTTCTAGCTAATCGACGAGAAGGGAGCATGAAGCGCCACAAACGTTCGTTCATGAGATGCGAAAGGTGATGATCGTCACGAACACGTAGCCGAAGTTCGCCCAGCGGTCGTCGTAGCTGTAGCTGAACGTCGACTCGATGTTCCTTCATCGTCGTGTGCGAAATCGCGACTGGCATGCCCGTCAACGGCTGGCAATCAAGGTGCGAACCCACGTGTTCTCAACGACTCCTTCCACGTCGGATCCTCCGGACAGTCACAGAATCTCACAAGATCGATGCCAATTTAACGATGTCTATATCGTCATTCAACTGCTGAACGATCTGGAGTATCGTACAGAGGTGCACGTCAAGCCGGGAATCCCTCCATTTGGGCCTCTTTACGGCAGACAGATCGTGTCTAGCTCGATTATCTCTGAAAACGTGCGGCTCTCGTGCTTGAACGCTAATTTGGCGTGCCAGGTGTTCCACCAGGACCTTGTGGGGTTTGCCATAAATTGTGAGGAACGATTGAAGCAGATCAAGCAGCTAGGATTTCGGCTTGCTACTGCGGACGAGTGGAAACTCAATGAGTAGCTGCAGACTACCTAGCAAAAGAGTATCGTTGGCTTTTTATGAACCAAGCTGGCTCTGATTTCGTACAGCGCAGTCCACCGGTAAGTTGCTGAAGTTACTGGAGGAGAAAGCGACGGCTTGTGGGTGCTTTTGTTGTGGGGTGAATCTGTGCTGATAGAATTGTTCGTGTTGTGCCTTTTGGTGCAGCATGTAAACACCTCAGTGCTGCGTGAAGGCCTGGGCGTTTTTGCGTCGCGTGCAAGTGCTTACCGAGAAGGTGAAGGAGCTGCGTCGTTTGCAGCTGTGCTCCGAGGAAGTCGACGAGATGCGGGGGGAAATCGATCAGAAATATCCTGAACAGTCGAAGCAGCAAGAAGAAAAGGAGCCGGAAAGCAGCTTACTGGGACCGAGTTATAAGAGTTGCCGAGCGAAAGTAAGGAGGAAGAGGAGTGATCACGGATGACGATCGCCATCTCTCGAAATGAACCGAGAATGCGGCTGTTGCAGTGCGTTCGAGCTCTGGCCATGCCCTTTGCGCGACGTGAGGAAATGCTGAGGTGTTGGTGATCTGGAGGCGTCGTGCAATACTGGATCAAGAACAGAGAGCACATCATGACAACAGCACGATCATTGCGAAGCAGACATTGAAGAGCGCCACGTTCACGGACAGAAATAACCATTTTCACCCGGATTTACACATCGTACAGCTGCGATTGGTCATGCGTTGGTAAGAGGCTTGTGCTGCAGCCAAAGATCGGTCTACATGCATCCGGATACTAGGTACTTCCACCACTCTGCAGTCTTTTGCTGGTTTTCATTTTTCTCCAGCAGACGCTGACGGCTTTCCACTTCAATCAGCTTGGGACTTGGTTGTCAATATGAACGCATCCGGGGCCCTCGTTTTGCCAGTGTTGGCCGCTGCTGTTCCGCCACTTGTCAACGGAGAACAGCACGTGCGGGTGGACGTTGCGGACGGCCCTGACAGAATCGTTCACACCGTACGTCGTTTCAAGCTCCGATCTCATCGATTAGTTGAAAGCAAATCGCAAGCAGGATCAGCAAGGTTAGCTCAAAACACCTGCTCGGCGAGCTTTCGTTGGTGAGTTCGCGCTCTGTGTTGGTTGGCGGCTCATGTACGTGTATAATACCTATAATACCTTTACCGGTATTATGGAAACTCTGAGCAAATCTCACTGACTCAGTCATGTGCCGCGTTCGCTGTCGACGTTTGCACCGTGTGAAGACGAGGTGGGTCACTTGGAATACGCATTCGGAAGTTTGCTAGGACTTGGACACATGTACTGTAATTCGATAATACGTTGTGACGAAGGTATTTAGGCAAAATTATGCAACAACGACCACCAAAGATGTAGTAATGCAAGTCAATAATTGATCACCTCCGCTACGCCAGCTGCAAACCAATTAATCTACGCCTCAAGTCACTAACGCAGCAATTATTAATAACTTCGGTGGCGAAGACCACCACCTCCGGAAGTCGTGTACGTATCCGTTTCAGCTTGTGTCAATCAACACTGTGGCCGTCGCAGGTATTAATTAAAATACAGCATACAATCCGGTGCGTGCACAACAGGCTGTCGGCCATGCGTTTTGATAGCAAGCTGCGATGGGAAGTAGGGGAGACGTCGGGCGCCTCAATGCCATTGAGTCAATGTTGGCACTGCCAACTTGGCATTGCTGCAGCGCTTGGGATTAATCGTCGGGTTGCTGCTGTGAGAAAGACACGGGCTTCACGATCCTGGGCACAGCCCGCTGGAATGCCTTTCGAGCCTGGGCTCCAGAATAGCCGTAGACATTCCTTACAATATCACGATTGACAGACCGCATATGGTGTTTACGAGGGCTTTCTCGCAGCGGAACGGAGCGCGCTCTTCCAGGGGAAGGTTGGAGCTCGATCCGCATGGACACAGCAGCACATTATTCACTTCCTCATTTGCCCTCGAGCACTCCAGTCTTCAAACACCTCGAGCACACGGCGAACCATGGTTGCTTCGGTCTACAGCACCAGTCGTGCGATTTTCGCGCTCTGCTCCCTCATCGTTGCCCAGAGCGGGTTTGCCGCTGCCGCCACCCAAAACGACATCGGTGCGTGTCTGGACAAGGCCCGCATTGAGAACTCGATGCCGTCGACCTCGACCTGGGCGGTTGACACCGAGGCCTGGAACTCGCGTGTGAGCCCTGTGCCTTCGGCCGTCGCCTTCCCCAAGACGGAGAAGGACGTGTCGGCTGCCTTGAAGTGCGCCGCCAATGCCGGCATGAAGGTCACCACTCTGGGTGGCAACCGCTCGTTCTCCAGCATGGGCTTCGGCCGCGACGACGGTGCTCTTATCATGAACCTGAAGTACCTGAAGCACCTGGAGTACGACGCGTCCACTGAGCTCCTGTCGTACGGTGGCCCCGTCATGATCTCGGAGGCTGCCAACTACATGTGGAAATTTACGCGCACGCTGCCCCACGGCCGCTGCCCCGACGTCGGCATGACCGGTGTGGCCGCCTCGGGTTTCGGTACCCTTTCGCGTCAGAGCGGCACCGTGCTGGACAACATTGAGTCCGTGCGTGTGGCCCTCGCCAACGGTTCCATTGTGGATGCTGACGCCAAGCAGAACTCGGACCTGTTCTGGGGCGTGCGCGGTGCCGCCAGCTCCATGGGCGTGGTGCTCGATTTCAAGATCAAGACCTTCGAGCCTCCTTCGCAGCACGTGGTCAACTTCACCATCGCTTTCAACTCGAGCGGTAAGCCGACCCAGCAGGACAACGTGAACGCCCTCATTGGCACGCAGACGTGGGCTCTGAGCGAGGACAACAACGACCTGGTGTCGATCCGTTTCAGCCTCAAGACCAAGTCGGACCTCAAGGGCTTCTTCTACGGCACGAACGAGGAGGCCGCGACCGTGCTGGGGTCGCTCATGGAGAACCTGCCCGCCTCCATGGTGCTCACGACTACCGAGAACAAGTTCTGGCCCTCGGAGGAGATCACGACCCCTGGACTCTTCAAGCAGACGCTCACCCCGCGTCGTTATTTCTACATCGCATCCGTGACGATCCCCAGCGCCAACCCTCTCGACAACGACACGGCTTGGGAGCTGTTCACCGGCACCGCCTACGCCCCCAAGCTTCCGGACGCTTCTGCCTCGGGCTTCGTCGACATCTGGGGCGGTGCGTACGCTAAGAGCGTCGCGCCTGATGCTTCGGCCTGGAAGCACGACGACAACCTGCACCTCATCCGTTGGGATATGCGCTCGGAGGCTTTCAACGTGGCTTTCGCTGACAGCTCCATCACCACCATGCGCGAGGGCTTCTACAACTTCGTGGACGCCTACAAGGCTTCAGGTGGCGTGCCCGGCGGCTTCACCACGTACCGTGACGAGAAGTGGACGGTGCCCGAGATGGCCGAGTACCTGTACGGTGGCGGCAACTTCGAGCGTCTGCAGAAGATCAAGACCGAGTACGACCCGGAAGAGATGTTCAACACCGACCCCCAGGCCATCCCGGCTCTGGCTTAGACGATCGGATAGATCAAAGCGGACCCGTCCATCGAGACGATGTTTCTACTTACAATATGCACGTAGTGAGCCTCAGAACCTTAAAATGAAAAGGAGTCACTCTGGTGTCTCGCATTGTGAGCTGTTCCTTTCGTGTGGTACCAGCAAAATGCGTTGAGCATTGTGTTGCCAAGAGCGCTGATTTATTTATACGCAGACGATTTCGCCTTACTCCTGATTCGCTGAAGCTGTATTGCGGGTTGACTATGCAGTTCAATTGAACTAGTGAATACTTCGAAGTACTTAAATAGCAATTTACTTTCCAAGCCTGGTGGTAATTTGATGAATAGAAACCCAAACGATACCATTCATGAGGGATGTTAACCTACGGTATACTAGTAGTATACTACTAGTAGTAATAGGAGAGCCTCGCCGAGAGGCGCATCCAGAGGTGGAATGGCGTTCCCAGGACGAACGCCGCACCTCACGTTTGGTGTGCAACCTGGTAAAAGAGCCGACGAGCACATCTGTTCCCCTTCTTGCGGGGACACTTTCGTAGGATAAGTTTACGATCACGCTACAGTCGGGGACGAACACGAAACCCATGGACTCACTTTCACGTTCGACGTCGAGCACCGAAGCGCAGCCAAAAGCAGACCACCATGCCTACGATTTCCGTTGCAAGCCGCGCGATCCTCGCTCTGTGCTCCCTCATCGCTGTTCAAAGCGGCTTTGCGGCTGCTGCCGACAATGCAGCCCTTGGTGCCTGCTTGTCTTCGGCGGGAGTTGAGAACTCGATGCCGTCGACCTCGACCTGGGCGGTTGACACCGAGGCCTGGAACGCGCGTGTGAGCCCTGTGCCTTCGGCAGTTGCCTTCCCCAAGACGGAGGAGGAGGTGTCAGCAGCCCTGAAGTGTGCGGCACAATCGAAGGTGAAGGTCACCACTCTGGGTGGCAACCGCTCGTTCTCCAGCATGGGGTTCGGCCGGAATGATGGCGCGCTCATTATGAACCTGAAGAATATGAAGGTGCTCAAGTACGACGAATCCACGCAGCTGCTGACTTACGGCGGCCCTGTCATGATCTCCGAAGCCGCAAGCCTCATGTGGAACGACCACAAGCGCACACTGCCCCACGGTCGTTGCCCTGATGTCGGCATGTCGGGCATCGCTTCCTCTGGGTTCGCCACCCTTTCGCGCCACAGCGGCACTGTCCTCGACAACATCGTCGGAGTGCGAGTGGCTCTCGCGAACGGCAGCATTGTAGATGCTGCCGCTAACCAGAACGAAGACCTGTACTGGGGTGTTCGTGGAGCTGCTAGCTCTATGGGCGTTGTGCTTGAGTTCAAGATGAAAACTCTGGAGCCTCCTTCGCCTCAGGTCACTAACTACACCATCACATTCAACTCAACCTACAAGCCAACGCAACAGGACAACGTCGATGCCCTCCTGGGCACTCAGAAGTGGGCCATGAGCGCGGACAATGACAACCGCCTCTCGATCCGCTTCTTTTACAAGACCAACTCGTACATGTCGGGCTTCTTCTACGGCTCCTCGGACGAGGCCACTACCGTGCTGGGATCCTTGATGAAGAACCTGCCCCCTGCGATGGTGCTCAAGAGGAACGAGTTCGACTTTTGGGCGTCTGAGGAGATCACGACCCCCGGCATCAGCACGAAGGGTAACTCTCCTCGAATGTACTTTTACATCGCGTCCATGACAGTCCGCAACGATGTCCCGCTCGACAACTCCACCGCTTGGGAACTCTACTCCAACACGGCGTATGCCCCCAAGCTGCCGGACTCGACTGCTTCCGGTTTCATCGACATGTGGGGCGGTGACTTCACCAAGACCATCTCCAGCAACACCTCGGCCTGGAAGCACGACGACAATCTGATGCTGGTGCGCCACGATCTCCGTTCCAAGGCCTACAACATTTCCTTTGCTGACAGCAGTATCACGACCATGCGCGGGAACTTTTACAAGTTTGTCGACGCGTACAAGGCGGCTGGAGGCACTCCGGGTGCCTTGATTACCTACCGCGACGAGCGGTGGACGATTGACGAGACGGCCGAGTACCTGTACGGCGGCGGCAACTTTGAGCGTCTGCAGAAGATTAAGACCGAGTACGACCCGAACGAGATGTTCAACACCGACCCGCAGGCTATTCCTGCTCTGAAGGCGTCGTCTACTGGGTAATAGACCCCCCCCCTGTCATGAAATACATGATTCGTCTAGGTGTCATCAAAGACAAATCAAAAGGGTAATTTGCATACAAACTTTGTATTCCAAAGGCCGGCAAAAAACATTTTTGTAGTTTGATGGCGGAGCTCGAGGAGGTCACGCGGATTTTAAGCTGCAGCACGCACTACCAAGTGCTCAAGCTGCAGCTGCCAGGCAATTCCCCGGTCTTCGCCGATGCACAGCAAGTGCGTAGACGCTACAAGGAGCTGGCAATTCGCGTCCATCCAGACAAGAACCGAGCCACTGGTACTGTGTCAATCAATGGGTGGCAGTGGGCTATCGGGATATTTGCTAACCATTTTATTTGCTTTCTAGACGCGGAGGCGGCTTTCAAGCGCTTGAGTGGAGCCTACGAGTGTCTGGTGGACGAGATATGTCAACGCAATTATTTGCAACAGCTACAATCCAATTCCAAGACAGCCAAGCACAAATACAAAAGGAAGAGGAAGGCACAATCACAGCCAAAAGCAGAAGAAAGGGAACAGTTACCTAAACGAAGGAGGGCACCAGAAGAGATTTGGAAGGAGTTTCAACGGGAAGAGGAGGAAATGGCACGGCAACAGTTCCATGCCAAAGGGTTTGACAGGGTTTACGACTCGACATCAACACGGGAGAATGGTGCTGACAAACCTGCATCGCCACATGTTGTGCCTTTGGAGAAGCAACAAGAAATTCTGGACTCGAATTTGGATATGAAGGCCAAGAATTGGGCGACGTGGAGCAAACTGACCGCAACGCTGAAGCAGAGGGAAAGTGGGGCTCCTGCTGTCGGTGTCAGCGACGATCCAGCAAGTTTGGTCTGCTGTTTATTGTGCCGGCGCAAATTCCAGACCCTGGAGGCTCTTAATCGGCACAAGACCCTCTCCAAGTTACACGTAGCCAACTTACAGGCTCAGAATTCAGTTGATGGTCCATAGTTTGATGACGTTGTCTTGCCCAGCCGTGAGTAAAGTGCCATGGTGGATCCACCGCGTGCACGTGATGAAATTGTGCTGGGTTTCGAAGACCAGCGCCATGCACATACGGGCGGTGTCGACAATATACAGAACTTCTTCCGAGCTGCAGGCAACCTGATCGCCGCAAACTTGAAGGGACGAGATCCATTTTGTAGCTAACTGCAGCACAGACGGTGATTTCTTGGCTGTCGAACGGAAAACGTTTCCGTAGAGAAGCAATCGGCCGTCCTTGGTTGAACAAAGCAACCGGCCACTAGAAAGCGCCACCGCAGCGTAGACTGGCGATCCCACATTGTCAAGTCGCCCTAGATGCGCAAAGGTTTTCGCGCTAAATAGCTGAATCGTGCCGTCATTTGATCCGGTGACTACCACGGAGCTCAACTCCGAAGTTGTGCGTACTGAAGAAACGGATGAGGCAGCTCTGCTACTGCTCATATCGACGATACATTGGACCGTGGTCTTATGAGCGTAGTAAATTCTGGTACACGGAAGACACGGATCTGCTGGCTGCTCTGGATTCGAGCTGAGCGAGCTAGTATCCCAGAAGCAAACTGAGCCGTCCGCAGCACCAGAACAAATGTAGTCGGGCTGAATATCGAAGCACGTTACCCGCGAATGGTGCGCCCGAAGCTCATAAATACACTGGCCGAGCTCAGCGTTCCACAAACGCAGGGTGCAGTCGTCGGAGCAGCTGATAATATAGCAAGAGGGTGACATTGCTAACCGGGCTTGCGTTACGTGGCCTGAATGACCCACGAGAGCATGTAGAAGACTGAAAGTGCTGCTAGCACAATCGTAAACTCGGAGTGTGTTATCGTGCGATCCGGACACAAGCCATCGCGCGTTCAAGGCAACGCAGGATACGACGTCACGGTGCCCATAGATCGTGTGCAGACACTCAAATGTGACCTGCGACCACACTTTGACCGATCCGTCGACGGAACACGACACAATAAATCGGTCGTCGTGTGCTACAAGCGCACAGACACTCGAGGTGTGCCCCACAAGGTGATCCGGGTGTAGCGAGACAAGCGGGGCAGGGGCAGTAGACCACTCTTTGCTCGAGTTGTTGCCTGCTTCAAAGCTGTCGGTGTCCGCTGAAGGTGATTGTGTAGCTCGATGCAAAGAGGGTCGACGCGATCTGGAAGTCAACTGCGGAATCGTGTGCAGTGTCCTGCAATCGCAGACATGGTCAATTTCATCCAAACACACAAAATCGAAGATAAAGAAGCCTCGTACCCGATGTCTGTTTGGTTCTCCATCGTTGTTGTCATTCCTGCTCGTGGACTACCGGAAGTGTTGCTTAATACCGTCGCTCCTGGAGCTCTCGCCTCACTCTCTTTACTCAACTCTCTCGACTGTTTCTGCAGCCACTGTTGGTGCTCAGGTTCACCACGACTTGAACTAACTGCTCCAATTTGACAACCTTCCATTAACTGCAGCAGTTTGTTGCCACCTGTCAGTCCTTCTGCATTCTGTTCATCTCCATGTTCCGGCTGCGAGTGCATCCTCTTGGCGCCGTTCTCAATCGTCTTCGTGACCTGCTTCTTGTCCCAATTGGCTCTACTCCTCTCGCCTCCTTTCGTATCCTCTCTCGGTCTCTGCATATGCCTCCGCGGAGTCACCACTGTCTTCTCACTGTGGTGACCTCCTCTCTGTCTCGAACTCAACGATCCAGAAGTCGACGGCTGATACGCTGCTCGTCGTGGCGATTGCTGTGCATGAAGTCGCTCCGCCTCGAACCGCTTGTCCCTCTCCAGTCGATGCAACGCACACGCACACAACGGCGGATGCGACTCCTTCCGAGACACGCGTGAGGGGCTGGGCGGGGCCACGCCGAACCACATCTGGCAAAAATCCCCAACTGCCGCCCCAACAGCTAAAAGACGGCGCTTTACGCTTTTACAAAAATCATCAATTTGTTTTCCCCATTTTCGAAATCGCAATAACTCGCACCAAGCCATGGACGATGGTACCGGCTCGCTTCCTCCTCCTCCTCCTGTGTGTGTCTCTCTCTCCATCCGCCGCCATGTCTAACCCTCTCTGCGCAGACGCCGTGATCCGCCGCCGTCTGCTGACGCGCACGAGCACCGTGGGCAAGACGGGGCTCAAGAAATGCGCCGACACTTTGCTTACGCTCGTGGACCTTTTGGCGGACGAGTCGGTGGACGACGCCACGTGCAAACACGAGATGGACGCGCTGCTGTGGGAGCTGGAGCAGCTCGAGTTCGAGGCGCAGAAGACGGACATCTGGAACTACACGTGCGACCGCGAGCTGGAGGAGTACGAGACGCTCAACACCGAGATCGACACGTCCATCGCCAAGGCGGACAAGGAGATCGAGGAGCTCAAGGTCAAAGTGCACGTGGAGCGGACGGTGCGCGCCTACAAGGAGGAGTACGAGTCCATCGCTAGAGTCATCAATGAACTCCCGTCCAGGAAGGAGATTGAGGCGGACATCCAGGGACAGAACAAGCGACTCGAGGAAGCCATGGCCGCCATTGAAGCCGTGGATTCGAAACTGGATCTACGCACCAAGCAGTTCGCGCTGCTGATGAACACCATCCAGAACTTGAAGGCCACGCTAGACGAAGAGGCGGTGGTGGAGGAGGAGCAACGCGTTGCGGACGAGGACGAGGATATGGAGGACGTCGAGAGCAAGGCGAACGACAACGGTGAGGTGGTCAGGTAAGAGAGTGCTGGAGACTTTTTTTGAGCTGATAATTGTCTGTGTGGTTTAATGTAGCAGGTCGATCACCGTCGTCTTCGTGATGGTGCTGGGAGAGGAAACCTTCTTGGTGGCTGGACGGAATGCGCGGAATGGATAATATTAACGTTAGTTAATCTGCCACAAGTTGTGTATTGTAACCAACGCGGGAGCGAGTTACTCGTCAGCGAGTCTGCAGATGTCCTCATACTCGACTCGGTCCAGGACTTCGCCTCGTCGTGGACCCGACTCGATCCGAATACGAGCACAGAAGTCCTCAACTGAAATGTCCAGCAGCTTTGCCGTGCAGCCGCGACCGAGCCCGTTCACGATCTTGACCTTGCGTTCTGGCTTGGGGATCACCGTCTCGAGGTCGTCCTGGTCCAGTCGCAACACGTCTCCAGAATCCAACAGCTCTACAGTCGCGCAGAACTTGTCCGCCACGTCCTTGACCGCGCCCTTGCACTTGTAGTAACGCCCGTCGCCCACCTTCTTGTTCGTCACTTTGACCACAATCCCAGTCGCAACCCAGTTCTCCTTTCGCTGACGCTTCGATTCCTCCTCCAATCGCCTATTCTGCTCCTTCTTACGCCGCTCTTCCTCCTCCATGATAACGTCGACAGCATGCCTCTTGTTCGGGCGCTTGTCCTCGGCCTCAGCTTCCCTTCTCTTCTCTCGCCTTTCGTCTCCAAACACACTCGAGCCAGTTGCACCAAAAGCTCCACCCTTGTCAGAGGATCCCCCCTCCTTCTTTACTGCGGGCTTGGCAGCAAGTGAAATCTTGATTTTCTCTCCGTTTTCTCCACGCTGCAACTTGGTCGGCCGCTGTTGCGTCTCAGCTCGCTCTTTCTCACTTGCGATTTTTAACTGCCGTTCAATGAAGAGCCGATTCCGCTCTTCGTGATCCAGTTCAGCCTTCTTCTTCTTCTCCAGCTCCTCCTGCCGGGCGATCGCCTTCGGGTCTCTGTCAATGTACTGAATGTGCCAGCCCTTCTCCGTCTCGTCCACGACGCACTTGCCCGTTCGTCCCAAGTACTGCACGAAGCCGGCGAGCGTGGTCCACTGCGTTGCGTTCATGTGGACGTGCAGCTTGTCTGCAATGTACTCGTTGTACACGTGGGACGCGCGCATCCTCTTGGTGCCGTGGCGGCGCCTCAAGTTCTCGAGAAAAGCCTCTTCGAACATCTCCGAGTAGCCGCTCATGAACTTGTCCGGGTCGTTGGCCACGATCAACATTTGTCGCTGGTGGGCCTCGGACGTCGTGTGGCATTTGAAGCCGTTCTCGTCTCGACATTGTTTCTGGCACACTTGGCAGAACCAACGCAGCTTCTGGAGGCCTTTTGCCTACAGGTTGGTTGGTACCCATGGTGGAGACTTGTTAGCGGGTTGCAGTGGGAAAGGTACAGAGGTGTAGACGCGGGTGTAAGAGACGAGGACGCACCTTCATGCGGATGCCGATGGCCTTGGGCGTCAGGAAGTCGTGCTTCCCCATGCTGGCGGAGTGGTGGAGGTCAGTTGTAAAGCAAAATGCAAAAATGAAAAAGGAAAAACTGGTGAACGGCATTATTATGAAATAAGAGAGGTTGTGATGGAATTGTGTCCTCCAATGTCCATCTTCTCGAATGCTGATTGTGGACGAAGCGCCCGTGAAGTGTGGGGTTTCTTTCGCTTTATGGGTCCAACCTGCTGGTTTGCTGCTCGGCCACGTTTCAAAATCCGGAAGTACATTTCCGGCAATTACAACCCGCAGTCAGCAGGATGCTCCGAGTTCAAACCACGTCTAGGTGGTTTGTGTTGTTGGTCAAAATCCTAGCAATCTTAACCCCACGTTTCATGTTTGCGGACAAATTTCGTGCTTGATCCACTCTTGTTGCCTCGAAAATCAATGACAGCGTATCCATTTGCTGCAAGCGGAGCATATTTCCCATCCGCTGCGAATCAAGACGTGTGCTCGCCGATCTTGTCACCATTCACGAGTAATTCGATTCCCCACCGAAGATTTCCATTCAAGTACATGTAGAAGTTAATCTCTCCATCGATGCGCTGGATACATAGGGAACACTCTTGACAGCTCGGGGCAAATTGAACAGCTCGGTTGCGTCTACAGTCCATGAGCTGATGCTGGATCGTGGCTTCCTCCGGGAAGTCATTCTTGTTAGCAGTCGACTCTCTGAGCAAGCTTGCCAACATGCTCCCAATCACCATCCTGACGAGATTATGCAGCGACGATGGATCATGATATCCATGATTCGGAAGCAGATACTTGCAGTATCGAGAGTACATTGTGGCCAGGGGTGACGTAAACTCCACAAGAAAACTCGCATTTTGAGTGAAAATGTCCGCCTTCATCAATTGGCTAAAGCAATTCTTCATCTTGCATGGGTAAAGCCATACATTCAAGATACCGCAAGCACTTCATCAGGAACGTCCGAACTGGGAGGGATTGAATGTTTTCTCCCATACAATCGACCCTTGGTCTGCAACGAGCTGTCCGAGAAGCAATACACCAACTCTTCTTGTTCTGAATGAGACGTCTTCTCAAAACGTTTCGCGACGTCAACGATGCAAACGCGCAATGCACCGATATGCCCCTCGCACACCCGGACGATCACCTCTTCCAGCGTTGCGTACCTCGTTTCCAAGTGTAGTTAATTATCCAAAACGAAACGTTGGCGTGCTTCATCGTCACTGAGTAAGAAGTCACCCCTCATGATCCTTCTCCGCAAGCTCATAGAGTCAGCAGGGCTAGCTAACACCTCGCGTTTAAGTACGCTCTTTCCGATTGTGACCTCGGCACCGGAGAAAGGCGATCGAGTGGCATCACTCAATTATATTACCCGAGATACACTTACTTTACCAAGCTATCGTCCAAAACGTTGATTACCAAAATTGCCGCTGGGCGCAGCAGAACTTGTAAGTTGCATGAGCAAACGTACATCCGCAGTCAACCTTGGTTAGTCTCAAGCACCTGGTAAATCGTCAATTTATTTGGCGTGATCACTTTGGGGCGCTACCTGGCGTAACACAAAACGCTTCAAGGCGTCTAAGTTACTTCCGCTCGACTCTCGTCGACAGCAAATGGATGGGTTCTGCTTCCATTGTGAGATAGTACTTTCCAGCTCTTCTAGCATTTCAGCTGGCAGTGGGAAGATATTCGGCCCAAAACGTAATTCTGCTGGAGTTTCACGCTGCATACATAACAAACGTTTTGTTTTTTAGCGCCATTCCAAAACAACCTTTTGAGTTCAATAATGGAGCTCACCGTTTCAGTCAATAGATGATAGAAGCCCAACGGATTCAAGGACGCGTCGAGAGCTGGAAATCCGCAACTTCGGAAGTCAGACGCCATGACAACCTGGACCCGGTTCTCCGAGCTCATATCCAGTACCGGTTGGTCTCCCGACAACAATGCAGACAAGGAAATTGGCCTGTGTCCAAACCGCGCATCATTCCCGAGGATGTCGCCGTTTCGTGACCGTATCAAGTCACTCACGCTCAAATTGCTGAGTGAGTTCACGATATTCCCATCTCCATGCAGCGCTGCTTCGCTTTCTCGAAAAAGATCAGCTGCATCGGCGGGCATGTCTTTCGTAGCTGCTAGCAGTGCTGAAAAGCGTTGCGATGGCATATTATGTTGTACTTCGCTTTGCTGTATCGCGGTGTTCTTTGTGGCGCTAGGAAGGGTCGGGAATCCTGGTGAAAGCGTTCCAACCGGCGGTAGTGTTCCTGTCCACTGCAGTGTAGGGCTCATCGCGCCACCAGCTTGGGGTGATTTTGTGTCAAGGTACGAGGTGCTGTTGTAAAGTACAGCACGAAAGTCAGCGAACTACTGATTACCGCACATAGGCAGCATACCTGTAAAGAAGCTTGGAGATCGAAGCATATTCCTTCCACGTGTTGATGCTCAGATTCGCAGCTGACACAGCAGGGCCAAGACCATTTGTAGATACTTGGATATTTGCACTTCCTTGTCCACCCAACTGAAGCAGATCTTGTGAAAGATTGTACGGCGACGCCTGGGCTTTTGGGGTGATATCGCCACCGCTGTACATAGCTTTAGGTCGGTCTGTCCAATCAAACTGCTTATTTGATGAACAGTGAACTGGATGATGCCCCGCAAAGTCATTCCGTGCTTCAGTTGGTGATGACTCAGTTTGCCCTGGGTACAATCCACCGGTAAGCGAATGTCAATCAAGTAATTATATCCCATGCAAGGGCTATCCGCGCTCGTACCGCCTTGCTCTAGCAGCAGCTTCAGGTCGCAGTCGTCTCGATGAGTAGGAATTTGTCCATACGTCTCCTTGCACGACGGGCAACTGTACGCTTTTGACATTGCATGCGCCAAGATCTCATCGAGATTCGCTCCTGGCTGGTCAGTCGTACTAGTAGGCACTCGCTGCCACTGCAACTTGTACAGTAAATCGAACGCCGCGTTTGCCCACAGACACAGATTTGGTGTATCAGGTACAAACGGAGCCATAGCACTTGGCATCCGCGGTGGAATCGAGTCCTCCATCTCGGCAATTGCCGCAGTCACATTACTTGTAATCGTCGACGAAGACTGCGAGCTGTCGGGCGACTCACTCGACAGTTTTCTCTTAGGCGTGCCATGTACTGATGCCCGCTTCGCTTTTTTCGCTTTAGCAGGCGAGTCCGTCTCCTTCACTGGACGTTTCTTCTGCACAAAACAGTCAGCAACATAGCAAGACAAATCAACTCCAATCGCCAACCTTCTTCGACAGCACCAGCACAGGCTCCGACACCACCGACGGATCATAACCACACGCTCCCGGACACTTGGACACTGCAATTTCGACTCGAAATCTCTGAAAAAAATAAAATAAAAATCGTTAAACAAAAAAATCTCAACCACCATCCCCCTGCCTACCTGGTTCAGATGGTTCTTGGACACCTCAGCGATGCGGATGGCCAGGATACTCTCTCTGGCATTATTTAGACACTGACCCGACATGACGTGCAGAATCTCCTGCTTCTCCACCATTTTCCTGTAAATAAGAAAAATAGTCCTTCCTCAGCATCTCGACAGTCTCAAATGCTCAAAACTTGCGTCCTCCCGCACCCGCTCTCATACAGAAGCTGCACCTTCAGCAGTCGCTGTTCGACACATTTTTCACAAAACGCATGTGTCCTCTGAATACACAGTTGGAAAGTGGCTTTGCGTCCGAATTGGTCCTTGTACCAGGTCTCGGGCGGGTGCTCCGTGATCTCCAACGCCGCATTCAGTTGGTTCTCGCGCTGCAATGGAGCCGCCGCCGCGGCAGCCTCCTGCTGAGCTGTAGACGGCGTGGGGGCGATCGCCGCGGGCTCCGTCTTCACGGGAGAAATCATCGCGTCCGGCGTGGCAACTACAACGCGCGTTTCTTCAAATACAATCATTGTTCTCGCACGAAATTCAATATAATGGACCCCGATAAAGTGACATTCCCCCGACAAAGTGACATTCGGCAAGTGGGAATGGGGTGCTGTTGCGAGTGGCGCGCGCCGCGGCCGCTGCGCTACGTGCTGCCGTGCGTGATCGTGGGCGTGATCCTGTACCTGTATTCGTCCTTCGTGATCTTCAACCACGCGCGCGTGCTGGAGGGCGGCGCCGAGGCGTGGGAGCTGCTGCTGTTCCACGTCATGACCATTTTGCTGTGCTGGTCGCTGGCGCAGACGCTGCGGTCCACGGACTCGTTCCTGCCGCGGCGCACGCTGAGCAAGGAGAAGATGCTCGAGCTGAAATTGCAGCAGGCAGAGTCGGACGACGCGCTAGTCGAATGCAAGATGAACGGTGCCGTGCGTACCTGTCGCAAGTGTCGCGCGCTCAAATCGGATCGGACCCACCACTGCAGCACGTGCAGACGCTGCGTGCTCAAGATGGACCATCATTGCGTCTACATCAACAAGTACGGACAGAAATATGAAAACTTTTTATTGGAGGCAAGTTGAAGTTGACGGCAACATTGCCTTTTTGTGTCTTTTGCTGCAGATGTATCGGCTACTTTAACTACAAGTTCTTCGTGCTGTTCCTGGGCTGGAGCGCGGCGACGTGTCTGTACCAGAGTAGTTTGATTTTCCGCTACGTGCTGGCCGAGAGTCTGGATCGAGCAGCGACGCTCTACTTCTTCGGCAAGCTCGGGCTCTTCTCGCCGCATTTGCAGGTTGGCCATTATGCTGTATGGTGGAATGTTGCTGTATGGTTTTGACGATGTGTTTTTTTCCTTCTCATTTGCTGCAGGCTGTGAGTGTATTTTTCAGCAGTGCGTGCTTGGGGCTGGCGCTGGCGTGTTTCTACTTGATGCACTTGTACTTCACGGCCTGCAACTTCAGCACGCTCGAGTACTGCGAGAAGCGCGACGACCCCGACTACATCAACTACTACAACGTGGGCTTCCTGCGCAACTTTGAGGAAGTATTTGGCACCTTCCGGGAGTTCCCGTTCTGGTTTGTGCCGGTGCACAGCCCCAGCGTTTGGAAGCGAGATGGAAAGACCTTCCCGCTCAACACCAAGTCTATCAAGGTCGACTAGAGAAATTCAATAGTTCAGCAAAATTGGCACCATTCTTCTGGGTTCTGTATAGCATTAAGTTATGATCGCTATTTACTACTAACTTGTCCCCCTCAAGTGCCGGGCTTCCATGGCTCTGCTAGGCCTCTGCGACGACTGCGACGGAAGCGATATCGCCGTGTCCGGTGAGTCATCAAAGCGCGTTTGGTAAAAATGCTCGATGGCCTTTGCGTCTGCTCTGACAGATTCGGAGACGATAGAAGATTCACGCGCAGGTATCTCATCAGTGTGCTCTGAAAGCCGCGGCGCATCGGCAAGTAGCGGTTCTGGATGATGTACAGCAACGAAGCCTCGTCTTGGAGGAACCTTCGTAACAATTACATTGAGAGTTGATTCACTTGCATCGGGGACGGCGAATTCTGAAGGAGTGCGCGGTTCCTCTGTCGTGCTAAAGAATTCGATAACGCTCTGACGTCGTGGGTGTTGATTGCGGAGCGCTCCAAGATCATCCAAAGTTGGCTCGTTCGAGATCATTTCATTCAGTAGCCGTTCAAATCCTTGCAGGAGAATGTTTCGCTCGCGTTTGGTCGCAACTTCGAGGACAACGCGCCCGCGGTGGTAGCTCTTGCACACGATAATTATTCCACGACGATGGCTCACTTTCTTTGCCAACCGCGGGGCCTCTGGGTTCCCTTCCTTCCGAACTGCAATAACCTGCTCGACGTCGTCTACAAAACCAAAACATTGATTGTCAAGGCTCCAAGCGAATATGTAAATCGACGATAGTACTCACGCAAATTGATCCGTGGCTTCTTCTTCCGCGACGGCGTCCACGTGAGGTAGCACTCTCCAGCGTCTGTATTCAGGACCAATCGTAGCTGAATTGTCTTTAGCGCCCCCGAGATGCAAACTTTGCTGGCCGAAAACCCCTCGACTAACAGCAACCTAAACCTTGATGCCGAGATATTCTCCTGTTCTTGAGCTCGCTGAGCCGATAGTCGACCTCGAGCAAGTTGCAGCATGTGGTCGCTCACCTCGTGCCAATTTCGCAGTCGCCGATACCGTCGATAAAGCTGTTGAATGAGCACGATAGCTCCCATTCGGTTGCCCACATCGAGCACGAACGGCCTGCAGCAGATTAAATCACTGTCAGCGATGAACTTGAAGCCACAGTTAGTGCTCGGTGGTGATTCGTACGAGGATCGACGCTTAAACACTGGATACTGCTGCTCCTTCTTCAAAACTTCCCCCTGTTTCGCCAACACCAAGTCAGCTCTAAGTGAACCCCAACAGTATATCCGAAAGGAACTCACCGGCGAATCCGGCAGCAAGCCCAAGAAGCGTTGAATGGTTCGGCAAAGACTCTCGTCGCTCCATAGTGCAGGCTCGGCCTTCACCTCGTCAAGGAACAGAGGTTCGGGTCTGGACGACTTGACGTCTCCGGTGTTCCCTAGAATCCGCTTCTGCTCTGCTGGTGACGGAGTTGGCGACGTGCTAAGTAGACTTCCCATGATTTTCTCCGTCCCATTCGTCTTTCGAAGCGGATCCGCGGGAAAGCGAAAAGTCGTGAGAAACCGGAATGGACGGACAGAATTCATTCTTCAAACGCCACGCCTGGGTCCTGAGACTTGGTGGGCCTTTGATCTATGTGTCCTCAACCCCGAATGGGCTCAAATCTGGGCAAAAAACTCGTCGGAGCGCGCAAATTTGCCCCCGACATCGTTCTTATGAATAATAAGTTACTAGTATGATCTGCCACGTTGTACGCGGGAGACCGTCAAGTGGACACATGAAGTGATTACATATTCGCGATCGGATTGGCTATAACCTTTCCAGTTGTAGCCAATCAGGAGAGAAGCGTAATCTTCAGCCAGACTAATTTTGGCTGCTCGACGTCACTTCGAACAACGCCCTCTGTCGGTGACTCCACTGCCCCTTGCACTGCCATGACAGCGACCACAGACGCCCCGACCGCCAGTAACTCAACTCCTGTGACGCCGACCTCCGTGAAGTCCGTCGACGGCTTTTTCGTGCCCAAGACGCCCGTGGAGAAGGACCCGACGACGCTCTTCAAGAGATTCGACATGGTATCGGCGTCGTGGAGCGAGTTCCAGCAGAAAATCGCTCAGCTGGAGAAGGAGAAACGCCCGGACGGCACAGACAGACAGATCAAGGTCGTGTACTTCCTGCGTCACGCTGAGGGCACGCACAACGAGGCCCACACCAAGTACGGCTCGCCTCGCTGGGAGGACGAGTTCGCTCGCACTGAGGTGTTCCTGGACGCCCCATTGACCCCGTTCGGTATCAACGACGCGCAGAGCAAGGGGCGGCCCAGCGTCCTAGCGGAGCTGGAGAGGGGCATGCCCCCCATTGAGAGGGTCGTGGTGTCGCCCATCTCGCGCGCGATTCAGACGGCGCAGCACTTTTTCACCAAGGAGCAGGTGCCGGACGAACCGTTCACGTGCATTGAGAGCTGTCGGGAAACGTTTGATTGCCACACGTGCAACAAGAGGCGACCGCTGTCGGAGATCAAGCGCAGGTTCCCGGACGTGGATTTCTCGCGTATGACGGACGAGGAAGACCAGTTGTGGTCCACAACGCACCGCGAGACGACAGAGGAGATCCAGAAGCGGGCGCGGGAGTTCTTGCTGGAACTCTTCCGTGAGGTACCGGAGCGCTACGTGGTGGTGGCTGCGCACTTGAGCATCATTGAGGCGATTTGCGCGGTTACGCTGGGCACTCAAGTGCGTCCTAGCAACTGCGAGGTGGTTCCGATCGTGCTCGAGGCGCTCTGAATTTGAACTACGCGCGTTGAAAAGCTGTAGAAGAGGCTGCAAAGTGCTCATTAGTGCTGCGATGTCGCCTACGTTTTGCTTCAGCAGCGTTAAATTGATAGATACATGAATCAACAAACCCTATTGAGGTTTGACTTCTTCGTCGTGGAGTTTAGCTCAGTCCTCAATCTTAATGCCGAGATGAAAGAACATCAAATGCTGATGTTGAAGCAGCAGTGTGGAGACACCGGCGTCAAATTTGCTCTCTTTGCGACAGATCACCGCAGAATATTAGACCGCCTCTAGGACGAGAGGGATGACTTCGCAGTTGGCGGGGTGGATGCGGATACTCAGCACGACGGCGCACACCGCCTCCATGAAGCCCGAGTGCGTCACCACCGCAACATTTCGCTCGGGGATGTCACGAAAAAGTTCGAGCAGAAACACCCTGGCGCGGGCCTGCATCTCCTCGTCCGTTTCGCGGTGCGTCGCTGTCCAGAGCATGTCGTGCTCGTCCTTGATCGCTGAAAAGTCCACGTCTGGAAACTTGAGCTTCAGCTCTGCGACCGAGCGCCTCTTATCGCATGTGTGACAGCCAAGGATCTCCCTGCAGTTTTCCATGCACACGAACGGCGCCCGGGGTACCTGCTCCTTGGTGAAAAAATTCTTGGCCGTCTGTATCGCACGGGACAGCGGCGACACGACCACTCGCTGTAGCGGAGGCATACCTCGCTCGAGCTCCGTCTTCACGTTGCTGGGGCCTTTAATCTGTGCGTCATTGACGCCAAACGGGGTCAAGTCCGCGTCCAGGTACTTGTCTTCGAACGCGAGCTCGGACTCCCAGAGCTCCGTGCCGAACTGCTTGTCCGCCGCGTTGTGGGTGCCCTCGGCGTGCCGCACAAAGTACACGACCTTCACCTGGCTTGGGACACCGACCTTGTCCAGCTGGGCGATTTTCCGTTGGAACTCGTCCCAGGACGAATGCACGAGCTCGAAGCGCTTGAAGAGCGCGGGCTTGTCCACTTCGACGGCGGCTTTCGGGGCGAAAAACCCCTCAACAGCTCGGACAGCAGTGGGTGTCGTGCCGTCTTCAACTTCATTGCGATCTGTCGTCTCGGTCATTTCGAGCTGCTTGGCGAAGATGCGACAGTGGCGACCGTCGAGCAGTGAACAAGTTGGAATTAACCGAATGTGAACAAGTCCGAAACAGTTATGCAACCGAACGAGCCTATTCGTCAACGCCGAAGCCCACGCGGAATGAAGTAGGGCTTCGAAGTCTACTAGGAAGACCGAATCCAACAGCTTTCGAGTTCACTTCCAAGTGATAGGCTCGAAGGAAAATATACTACCTCTGACCACGACACCGCTCGGTGCAGCTAAGCTTAACAGTTGATGGTGTCGTCGTTGTGCATTGGGTCGTCGAAGTCGATGTTGCGCAGCAAGATTCACAGCAACCACACCTCCTCGCTGAGCCTATCGACGTCGCGGTCCCGCCAGGCTGCTCGGTCCATTGCTTGAGCTGCGTGCGGCGGAAAACAACTCATAGCCTCCGTCCGGCTGTCCGCATGCAAGCGAGCATGAAGAGTCTCGATTGTATTCCGATAACCCGTAAAGTTGAAACAGGTCCTTCTTGCCCAGCGTGCCACACAAAGTACACGACACAAAGTACACGACACGACCCTCGCTGGGCGATTTTCCGTTGGAACTCCTGATGCGCTTTCGGGGTGAAACCCTCCTCAACAGCTCGGACACGGACCGCAGGTGGGGCGCTTCAACTTTGTTGGCGAAGATGTGACAATGGCGTCCAGCGCCACACCGGAATACCGCCGGTCGTCTATGGCAACTCGCTGCAATTGCAGCCAAACGAGACCATTGATCGACGACGATGGCCGCGGCCCCAGTTGAGAGTCCAACTTGGGACTGCCTATCACTACTTAGTAGTCCAACATTTGGGCTCGCCACTGCAGAGATCACCAAGCAAATCGTCATATACAGATGCAAGCACCGCACGACTGGCAGGGGGCGCTCAACGACGAGCTTCTGCGACAGCGCCACCTTCAACTCGATCGCGTAAACGGCCGATATAAAACGAAGTTCGTGGAGTCCAGCAACATCTCGCTGCAAGAAGCATCGAGATTTCGACATGTGCTCGGCTGTACCGGTACAGCAGCCTCGAGCCTCGAGTCCGGGGCGGCAGGCTGCCGTATCTCGGTGAGGCGCCGCGTGTTTATCCGAGGCAAAGGATGGGGATCTGCCATCGACAATCGCCTTCCTTGCCGTATCGACCCGATACAAAACGCTACATCGCTTTTTAGACCAATCAACGCGCGTCGCACTTGAGTGCCGGTTGTACCGTATTATTCCTGTGGTCGCCGCGCATACAAAAGCCGAGTCTAAATTTCTCACTTTTGGTGAGAAAAATCAGAAAACCATGACTATGGTTGTTGCGAGCAGCTCATTCTCGTTTTTGACTTGGTTTACGTACTTGTAATTCGCAATGCAGGACGCCATCAAGAAGAACAGGACCAGCCCCGACAGCAAAGCCCCCAAGCAAAAGCGCGTGCGGCTCAGTCCACCCCTGTTGCCCCAGGTATCTCCAACTCCAGTGCCGATCTCGCTGCCGCCTCTGCCTCCGCTCCGAAGTATCACCCAACAGAACTCAGCAGCGTCTACAGCTCCCAGCAACGCCCACAAGCTGGCGGAGCTGCGACGGAAGTACTTGGACGACATTTCCATGGTCATTCAGGAACTCAAGGCCGTGCTCACATACGGCCCGGGGTCGGCGTGTCCCGACGCGCCGGTGCCAGCGTCCGTCGTACTCAAGCTCGTGCGCACGGTCCAGACGCTGGAGAAGCTGCGTGGGCTGCTGCTGATGCACCCAGCTCGACTGCGACGTGTGTCGCTGGCTCATCTGGAGACCGTCGAACAGCAGATCAAAACGAACCTGCTGCCGCTCGCGACGCTGTTCCGCAGCTTTGAAGGCGACAAGACACAGGAGACTGCACGAGCAGCGTCTCCGATTGGAGACAAGATGGAGCAGGACTGGACGCACCATTGCGACACCACATCTCCGCGCTCACCGTCGGGGGCTGCAGTGACGCCACTACCCCGACACGACTGGCGCTTCCTGTCGATGGCTCTCAGTCTGCAGCTGTAGTTTTTTTTCCATTAGCACACCAAAGAAATAATAAAAACGAGCTAATTTATTATAGAATACGAGTTCTTGTGCAGGTGAGTTGTGTTCGGATCGCCAAAACGTTCATCGTTAAGATGACAGCATGTGAACGTAGTATACTTAGCCGCGTAACCATCTCGCATGTCCCTCAGCTCTCAAAACAGAAAGCTGGCGGTGTCTATGAGAACGATGCGTCGGAAGCTAGGTACGCATTGAACATGTCCAGTGACGTGTCGACTGCTCCCGCGCCTTCCCACTGCCGAACCACTTCTCGCGAGCGAAGGTCAGCTTGCCGAATCGGCTCTGGTACTCTAAACTTTGAACACGCCTGGACGATAGCGACGCTCGTATCCAGCGACAGCATGTGCCCCACTGACACGTAGATGGGATTCTTGACTCCAGCTGTGCCGCACAACGCAGCCCCCCAAACCTACAGGTCGCACAGCAGATCAGAGCTTCACATTAAAAAACAAACGGCAGCATAGGTCAGCTATATGGTTGAAGCACTACCTTGCCAGATTTCCCTGCCAACTTGACGAGATCGTGGTTCTCTTCGCGAGCTTCGGCCATCAAACCCTTCACGTCAGGCTTGGTAAGACCGTCGACATGCAAGAAAGTCTTGCCCACACCAATCGTAGGAATGCTCTCCAGCACGCCGAAGTGAGACGCCAGGCCAAAGCCCTGCGGGTGCAACACACCATTGCCGTCCACCAGCGTCACATCAGGCAACAGATCTGCAGCAAAAACAGTCGCATGAGTTCCTTTCGAGCAGTACATTGAACCCACACACCCTCGCACCTTGTCGACGTCTACATAGATCTTCGTATAGTTTTGTCAGCGCTGGCACCTCTCGGAAGGCCAAGAAACCAGCAATGTACGGGGCTGGCAGGGACACGTAGGTGAAGGCCTCGTACAGCACTGTCAGGGACGGATACTCCAACACCACGATGGACGCGCACGCGTGCTCGTTCGAGCCTTTGAGGAAGCTGATGTCGACTCCTGCGACTCTCCTCAGCAATTTGCAATTGCCATCGTCCGATGCAGTTGCAACGCCAACAACAGAGTGTAGCTGCCACTGCACGACGTCCGTCTCGATTAACTGCTTCTTGAGCTCTAGTTGCTCCGCTGTGTATTAATGGTCGAGTGTCTGCAGATAAGCACAACTGCCAATACACAGAGGAAGATGACGCACTTTTCCACTGTTGGCGCGTCGCTCCAGCATCGTCGCTCGCCATGTCGGGACTTGTGGCTTGTGAGCGCTTTTGCGAGAATGAGGATCTATAATGCGTGTTTGTTTCTACCAATCGAATGAAAGTTGTCTTTTTGTGAGTGAAGGTCGTTTGACAGGCAGAATTGTCCTCAATTTCCATGAGGACGTATTGTATTTCACGTCTGTTGTTGGCCTACTCCACGGCCGTGACTGATTCTTCAGACAGAAGCTGCTTCACGAGTTCCTTCTGCTCGACCGAAAGCTTCGTGGGGAAGCGGATCTCGTGATGCACGTGCAGGTCACCGCGCTGGGACGGGTAGTTGTGCACGGGCATGCCCTCTCCCTGCACGTCGCGGACCTCAAACGGTGTAGTAACCCGCGCGTTGGTCAGCACCACGGTGCGGTCATCCAGGTGCTTCATGGGCTTCTTGTAGCCCAGCAGCGCCTCCTCCAGCGAGATCTCCAGGTCGTAGTGTAGGTCGTCGCCCGCGCGGCTACAAACCAAGAAGCACACACCATTAGAATCAGCACATGCGTAATATATCGCATCAGGAAACATCGCGTACCGGAAGCGGTCATGGGGCACCTGGTGGAGACGGAAGATGACGTCGCCCGGCACCATACCCGGCCGCTGCTCGCTCTCACGCTCAAAAACGATCTGGTGGGTCGACGGCATGCCTCGCTCTATCTCCGCCGTCAGCACCTTGTCCTCCTTAACCACCTTGTTGCCATGGCAGAACGGACACGCCTGCTTGAAGGTATTGCCACGTCCTCCGCACTTGGGGCAGGGTTGCTGCATCTGCACCGTGAATCCCGGCCCCATCTTCTGCTGCACCAGCACTTGGCCCGAGCCTCCGCACTTCTTGCACGTGGTGGTCTTGCCGCCTTTAGCTCCCGTGCCACGGCACTTGCGGCAGATGACGTTGCGCGCGAACTGAGCCTGTTTCTGGGCTCCGTTGTAGAGCTCCTCCAGCGTCACGGGCACGTCCACGGCCGCGTCGGGGCCGCGCTGCTTGCCGCCGCCTCCAAAGAAGGCGTCAAAGGGGCTGGATGGACGCCCAGCCGACTGTTCGTCGCGCTCAAGGCCTTCGAAACCCTCGAGATCGTACACCTGCCGCTTCTGCGGATCTGAGAGCACCTCGTAAGCGCGCGAGATCTCGTGGAAACGGCTGTGGGCCTCCTCGTTGTCTTGGTTCTTGTCCGGGTGGTACTTGAGGCTCAGTTTTCGGTAGGCCTTCTTGATCTGGGACTCCGTTGCCTCCATCGTGAGGCCCAGCGCTGACATACAACAATTGTTAACACCTCGGTAAAGTATACACTATCACCTAAAAACAGTGTTCACGGGTGCCAACACGTACTCTCGTAAAAGTCGACGTGATCGTGCTCATGCTCGTGGTGATGCTCCTGCTGCCCCCCCTCGAAGCCGAAGTTGAAACCAAACGCGTGCACGTCACTCACGAACGCCAGCAGCGTCAGCGCCAGTGCGAATAGCAGCAGCAAAGGGCTCCGTCGTCGCACAGCCATGGAGATCTACCACCAGCTCCCAACGAGTCCACGTGGAAAATGACCAGGATACGACGCCTGAAGTCATACTATGCTATATGATAGGTTAACGTGGACCACACATTGTCTGCGACATGGCTAAATTTAAAGCTGAGATGGCTACACGAGCTTCAACTCGTGGTGCCTATGCATTTGAGCCTCTATAGCACGACGCACCACCGGTTGAAGAACTTGGGGTTCACGTCTGCTTGTCCGTGGACGTTCGATCGATCCATTTTTGTGAGCAACTTGGTGCCGGTTGGTCTCCCTTCTAGTCGCTTCGCAGTGGGGAATAGCCGCATGATCTGACGGATGTCATGGTCCGACATGTATGGGTCTAGAAACCAGTCGCGGGTCTTCACATGCGAAGGGTTGGATGCGTCGGTATTTTCACAGTGACTACAGTTTAACGCGAGCACTAGCAGAGCAAGCGCGTTGTGCGTGAATTCGGTATCACCGCTTTCAACGAACACCGAGTCCGAAACTGTGGAAACACAAAACGCGTCAGCAACGGGCCGAGGAAAAAGGATCAATGGCTACGTACTTTTCCACGCGACAACGGTGGAGCTCTCCAGGTTCCATTGCAGAGCCGCATGCAGTCCCGCCAAAAATGAATGACAGCCAACGTTGGTAAGGTGCTTTTTGAGGAACACCTCCATCCGCTCCATCATTTTAGTGTGATTCTCGATCGTGCGCAAGTAGTCATGCTGAACACGGACAGACAGTTGCTGCCGTCCGTTGTCATCCATCCAGAGCTCGAAGTTGGTTCCCTGAGCCTCCTTCGCTCGCCTTTCGAAATCTGAATACTGCATCAATTGCAAATACCCACGTAAGAATCAGCTCACGCCAAATTTCAAGTATTTAAATTCGTCCCACATCTCACCCTTTGATTGGAAACATGGGCATGGAACCCCGCGCGCACTTCACTCTTCACGACTTCCAACATCTGAATGCTACCAGCACACAACCCATTCAATCAGCTTCCCAGTAAAATTTCCGATCTACAGCACCACTCACTTCTCGTTGAAGATCACCTCGTGACCAGGCACCATGCATTTCTGCAGTCCCAACAGCTGCACGAGCTCAATAAACTGCGCGTCAGCGTCCGCATCACCCTCCGTCGATATACTGCGTAAACCCAATTGCGTCAGCATCAAAATTGTCTGTAAAGTTGCAGTGACTACCTTAGCGCACCTGATTTCGTCCACTTTGCTCGCCTCGAAGTGTTCTATCACCCGTTTGGCCGCCACGTCCTTGTCATAGTAGAACTCAGTGCAGAGTTGGCGCCAGCGCTCCTGACGCACGGTGTGGTTAGCCTCAAGACTTTCACACTGACACTCTGAGACGAAGGTGCATGTAACGAGCCATTAGAACCTCCGCAACGACCACTCAAGCCTCTATGGGGGCCAGCCAACGCACCGTCGACGCCCATGATCCGCAGATGTTGATTGTTTGCTCAACGGATACGAAGGAGGCGATTATCTGCCAATCATAGTGAATGAGATGCAATTTGATTGGGTAAAAGAAGTGTTCTCCAAATGTAGCCATATTTCGCGTCGATGCAGTTGTCATTGTCCACTAAGTCCTTCGCTTGTCGAGAATCAGTCCACCAGCGCGTTGAGCAGGGCTTGGCGCTGTTCTTGCACCTCGGGGTCGGCCGAGCGAGCCTCTTCGTCCAGACTCTCGAAAATCTCCTCGAAGCGGTCGAATTGCACCTTGGCTCGCTCCATCTCGTCGTTGTTGTACAGCGTTATGGCGTAGTTCAGGTGGAACATGTGATCACTAGCGCGTCCAAACAGCAAAAATATACACAATCGGCGTCAGTAACATGGTATTAACAATATCTTGCAGCACAGCCGTACCGTTCCATCTCGATGGCCTTGTCGAACGCGCTACAGGCGTTCTCGAAGTCGTCCAGGCGACTGAGCGTGATAGCCAAGTACATGTACGAGCTCGGGAAGTCCGGCTTGAGGTTAATGGCAGCGCTGAAGAAGTGGAAAGCGGACGCGTATTGGCCCGTGTTGAGGTGCACGAGGCCCAAGTTGTACGACGTGATCCACTCGAACGGGTCCAGGTACAGCGCGCGCTTGAGGCACGCCACGGACGCCACGTAACGCTGCTTGCCGAAGAAGCACATCCCCACGTTGTTCCAGAGCTGCGCCGAGTTGGGCGTTTGGGCGGCAGCTACGCGATACTTGACGAGGGCAACATCCATATCGCCATGGTCCTGGATGATGGATCCTGCAGCGAGGATGGTCTTCGGGTTGCGTGGGTCGTGCGTGAGCGAGTTACCCAAGTAGTCGAAGGCGCGGAAGTTCTCCCCCACGCGTAGGTAAAGCAGTCCGAGAGTTGTGAGAATCTCTGGGTTCTCCGGCGAGAACTCCAGCGCTTCCAAGTATACGTTGATCGCGGCTTTGAAGTCCTCTCGCAGCGTGTGCACCTTGCCGAGCTGCAAGAAGGTCGCGTCGTGGCGGTTAATCGTGTTCGCTCGCTGGAAGTTCTGCGCCGCGCGGTCGTAGTCTTTCAAGTACATATGGCAGAGCCCAATGCTGTGGTAGATCTCCCAGTCGTCCACGCGGCCCATGGTCAGGATCTCCTCGTACACTTCAATCGCAGCCGTGTGTTTGCCCAGCAGGTAAAGCGACCTCCCCACTTGTTTGAGGTTCTCCTTGTTTTCCGGGTTCAGACACGCCGCAGCTTGAAACAACTGCAAACTCTCCTGAATCCTTCCAGAATGGCGCAGAATCAGCGCTTTCACGTACAACGGATACTCGCTCAGTCCCTGGTGCTCTCTCAGCACTTCCTCGATCACTCGAAGGCACTCTTTGAACTCGGAACGCAAGTACAGTCGATGGAGGTACCAATTCCTCGCCGAAGGCTCCGCCATGTGGGTACTGGAGCTCCCACGAGCGCCATGGTGCGATCTCGGAGACCGAATACTGTCCATCGAGATCTCCTTCGGCATCTTCAGTCTCTGCAATGCTAACGCGAAACGACGCGAACTGGTCATACAGATACACTTGAAAATATTCACCACGTCTCGTCTACCGTTGGTACTGCAGGCAAATGAAAAGTAGTACGATCAGTTATGTGGAAGAAGATTTATACAATGTCTCAGTTGACAAAGCGAATTGAAAGGCTAAGATGACCACCGGTACTTCTCGTCGAGAGCGTTTGGCAGTGCTCCAGTCGACGGGGGAAGTGTTTGTCAACGGGTTAGCATCTGGTTACGACGACGAGTTCCCGGAGTCCGAACGGTTGGCGGCGTTGATGACGCGTGAGGACTTCGCCAAAGCCATGAGCACCATCAACGACGCGCTGCTGGACCATTGGCCGTGTCTACCCTGCAAAGGTTTCGCCTACGGATGCTGCGTCTGCACGCTCGGACTGTCGCTCTACTGCGCTGCAACGCAAGTGCAAGAAGCGGAGAGTCGACTGCAACTCCAACTGCGGCGGCTGAATGACCAGAAGAAGTTCAAGAATCGAGGGATCCAGTGGAGAGTGGAGCGGACCTGGTGGAGACGCTCGTCGTTTATTGAGATATCTGTGGATGTGGGGGGTGAATCAGAAGGAGGTGAGAGCAACGGAGCCGCTGAGGCTGATTTGGGGGGCGATGAAGCAGTCCGAGACGAAACGATGAGCGATCGGGTGGTGTGAAGAAAAGGAGGCGTAACGTTATTCAAGACTGTGATGAGTGAACTTTGCTGGAGACTGAAAGTTATGCTATATGGCTGATCCATGGGCATGTAGCGGTTGTAGAGTCTATGACGCTCTGGGGGCTATTGATCCAGATCGGGCAGAAATCATTCGCAAGCACCACTATTTACTTCTTCGGATGTTTCGGGTTCTCTAATACCAGAGCGTGCTTGTGCACCTTTAGAGCTAGTGCTAACGGAACTTGGCCAGCGGACCCAGCTCCTCTACCTTTCGGGGCGAACATCGCGATGTCGTGTCATCACCTCAGGTGCTGACTTCTCCACGAACGCAATGTACTTGAGGTTCGCAGTTGCGATGGACGGCTTGCGCCTTCAAGAACTGACAACGCGTTTTCATTGGAGTTACACCAGGCCGTGGCGAGCTGCAGACCAGCTCATCCACGATCACCTTGACCTTACCAGTCTTCATCAAAAGTGGCGAGACCTGGGTTTCTTCGACGAGGTGCTTGCAGTTGCCTTATCCATTGGAGATTGCATGAATCTAGGAGTAACCATGAAGAGAGTGTGACCAAGTCGCCACGGGTCCAGACGTCGTCAGCGATTCCTCGCTGGATGGCAGCGCCCATGATCTCCTCGGTCTCACCGCCAGCGTTGAAGTTTACGCCTCGATCTTCATCACATATCGTCGGTGGAGATTTCGGTGAGGACCATCCATAACGGATTCCGAATGCCAAGAGCTAACTTTGAAACGAGCAGCCCGGGCAGCGGTGTGTCGTCTTGGCCGGAGCGGCGTCGATATGAAAAGAAAAATGGAGTCGTGGACATTTTTTTTAGTTGAGGTTTCGTTACAGTCCTATCGTCGGGAAGTAGATTAGTCGACGTGTACATGTAGCCAACGACCAAGAGATTGCATCAAGCCGCGACCAACGAGACCGACTTCTGTTTGTTGTCTGCCGCCTGCTGATTGCATTGCTTAGCTAATAATGGGGCAGTGTAAAAACGCTCAGGAGAGCATGAGTTGGTTTGGAAGTTCCAGGATGGAATTGATTATGCGGCCATCATTACGTTACGATTACTTGGTCAGACAGACTCCCTTTGTCGGGCATATCCCAGCAACCAAACAGTTTCCAGCTTCCAAACTCCATCTCAAGACAACCATGCCGACGCCAACCAAGATGACATACCGCTTCCGTGGCAACTCCGGCCTGCTCGTTTCCAAGTTGGCGCTAGGTTCCTCGATGAGAAAAAGACGACCGACGCCTGGTACGAAATGATGCAGATCGCGTTCAAGAACGGCGTCAATTTCTACGGCAACGCCGAAGCCTACGGAGGCGATGGAAAGTCGCAGGAAATCATGGGCAGCGCCATCCAGAAAGGTATCGCCGACGGCGTCTGGTCTCGTGAGGACCTTGTCGTCACAACCAAGAATTGTGTCGGCATCAACTTCGCAACGGGCAAGGCATCGGCCGCAAGCACCTCATCGAAGGAACTCGGGCCTCACTTCGCCGCATGCAGCTCGACTACGTCGACGTCATCTTCTGCCACTGACCCGAGGCGTACACCCCCATCGAGGAGACTGTGCGCGCCATGAATTACATCATCGAGCAGGGCTGGCCCTACTACTGGGGCACCAGTAAATGGAACGCCGCCGACATCATCGAGGCGTGCGAGATCGCCGACCGCCTCGGCCTCATCCGTCCCATCGTGGAGCAGTCGCAGTACAGCCTTATGGAGCGATCGAAGGTGGAGTTCGAGTTCGCTCCGCTGTACAAGAAGTACAAGCTGGGCTTGACGACGTGGGCCCGCTGGCGAACGGCATCCTCACGGGCAAGTATAGCGGCGGCGTGGCGGAGGGTACACGGTTCTCCTCGGATTTCTTCAAGAACGTGTTCGGTGGCACGTTCGACGAAAGCGTGGCCAAGGCTGATAAGCTCAAGGTGATCGCAGATGAAGTGGGCTGCACGCTAGCGCAGCTCGCCACGGCCTGGTGCATCTCCAACGAGAACGTGTGGACTGTGCTCGTAGGCGTGAGCCGTCCGTCGCAGCTGGAGGAGAACCTCGAGCAGCTGACACCTGAGGTGAAGGCCCGCATGAACGAAATTGCGACGTTCAAGCCTCAGCTTCCGAAGCCGGACCCAGTGGCCACGCTTCGGGGAAGGTGGCGTAAAATACGCCACTTCCGATCTATTGGAGCGAAACAACTCGAGTACTCATTTTCAAAAGCAAAATAACAACATGCTGCTCCATACGAATTGTGCTTCAGCTTCCTCGAATGACAAATTTGGTTGTTGTAAGCGAATCTACAGCACTCAAGTCTACAGCACTCAAGACCTGTAACTGTGGGTTACATCCCACTTCAACTTGAGTTAAGTTGCGTAACCACATCTCCTTCCGTTGCTCTAGACAAAGTTACATTGCTGGAGATCATTCCTCAATCTCCCAATGAGTGGCAAGTAGCTAACCTCACGCCCTCAAACTCTATCTGCGTCTTCTAACGCTCTCTCTCTCTCTCTCTCTCTTTCTCTCTCTTTCTCTCTCTTTCTCTCTCTTTCTCTCTCTCTCTCTCTCTCTCTCTCTCTGATGCTGCTCTGTAGGCGCCCACGACGTCATCGAGTTGCTTAGCAGCAGCGACGAGGCCTCGTCCAGCGGCTCGGAACCGCGTCGACCACCAAAACGCCAGAGCAGCAGTGAAGAGGAGAAGGCGCAACTTAAACCCCGAAAGCGGCCTCCAGTGCGTTCCTCGCACGGTGTGAGAGTCGCCAATGGCCGCAGAAGGAAGCGTGTCATCTCCAGCGGGAGTGAGAGCAGCCAGGAGAGCGACAGCGAGCAGGAAGAGCGAGAAATCCTCGAGCAACTTAACCGACCCCAACATATCCCACCGCCGAAAAAAGCTAAAGTTGCGGCAACGAAAGCTTACATTGCCCCAACAGATCGACCTCGATATGATCGTCGAGCGGACGGAGAGATGCGGCAGATCACGGAAGGGATGAACTTTTACGAGTTGCAGGCTCAGCAGCAGATGATGGCGCGTTTTCAGGCTCAAAGCCGTAGAAAAGTTCCGAAGCAGAGGGATGAAGAACCCAGTGAAAACCCAAAGAAGACTCCGATGGGGCGAACTCCTCTTACTGATGATACGTCCAAACGGAGTTTCAGTGAGTTGCAGGCGCAGGAGAGGGCGATGGCTCAGTACCGTACGCAGAAAATTCGGAAGTCGGCACCGTCGACACTGCTGAAGAAATACAAAAGTGGGAGTGGAAGCGACGAGGACGATGAAAGTGAAGAGAAGGATGACGGATGGGACGATTTTACAAAAAAATCGGCACAGCGGAAGCAACATGCTGCGGATACGCGTTCAGTGCAAAATAATCGTGAATTGCAGAAGGCTCCAGCTTCTAGAGAAAATCGTGGAAATCATAAACAGAATGGTACACGCCTAGCTGCTCGTAAGTCGGCGTTAAGCGGACGACCAAAGGAACAGAAAGTGATTAAACGAACCCCAGTCATGAAGCCCAGCAGATCAAAAAAGCGTGAAGTCTTGAAGAAGCGAAGCAGTAGCTCAAGTGAAGAAGAAAGTGAAGCGGAGAGTAATGTGGCAAGTGAAGCAGAGAGTGATGAGGGGAGTAAAGTGGAGAGCGAAAAAAGTGGTGAGGAAAGCGAGGAGGATGAAGTTGTGTTAGTCGAGCAACCGGCTCCGCAACAGGCAAGATCGCTGAAGAAGAAAAAACAGACAACGAGTAAACGGCCAAATGCGTCGAATGATTCGAGTAACCGCAAATCGTCACAGTCCCTGGGTGCTGTTCACACAGATCCCAACACTGCACAGGTTGCCTCACGAGCAGTCCACCATGGCGTTAATGAACTGCAGTCGATAGCAGAAAAAATGTCTTTTGACGAGCTGCAAGCACAGGAGCAGGCACTGTCGTTTTTTCATGCTCAGAAAAAGCGCCATACGACTGGAGCATCGGCGGCAGTACACAAAGGCGGGCATAACGCTCACAGTGAAAATGACTCAAATGGAACCGTTCGTGCCCGCAAGCCAAATGGGAGTGGCCGTCGTGCCCGAATGGGAGTTAATCAAGACGAGGCTCCACAGTCCTCCTCGTCGCTATCATTTGTCGCCCCACCCTCTCGAAGCGGGTTTCTATCATCAAGTACGCCATTCATGTCCCCTGCTAAATGCACCGCGGCACCTGCAGAAAAACCTGCGAACCCAGTGATACATTCGACTGCTTGGCGGCGACTAATTTTTGCCGAAGCACAGTCGAATATCCTGGAAGTTGTGTCGACGATTCCATACTCCGCGGGTGCGTGGGCTGA
The DNA here is from genome assembly GCA_000500205.2 of Phytophthora lateralis. Taxonomy (NCBI): domain Eukaryota; phylum Oomycota; class Peronosporomycetes; order Peronosporales; family Peronosporaceae; genus Phytophthora; species Phytophthora lateralis. The sequence continues at coordinate 6,689 of KV723859.1, read as the reverse complement.
TCATATTTGCTTACTCACCGGGCCGATTGAAAGTTAACGTTCGCTGATGTTTTACAGGATCCGATAAACCACTGTGGGCTTACGATCAAACCGAGAAACTTAAGGAAAAGTGCAAGTTTGTCGCGGTGGACGAAGGCATTGCCATCACTGAGGACAACTACGCTCTTGAGGTGAGTGAGCGAGTCACATGTCGACAGACCTTCATAGTAGATCGGTCAGGTTATTGAGATATGTATTCTTGCCGTGTTGTATTTGCAGCAGCTGAGCCAAAAAGAAGTCGATAGACAAGTGCGAAAGCTGGTGGAGAAGGAATTACCGTACATCAAAGAGTGCCACGCAAACAGAGTGAAACATATCCTGAGGGATACACGCAAACAAGTGGCAGGGTATCTTAAGGCTCACCAAGTTCTTCGTGGCGACCTTGTCAGACGCTTGCAGTGGTCTGAAATTTCGAGTAAGTGCTTTACCAATATTGTAGTTGGCGTTTGCAAACTACGATAGTGTCGGTAGCTTAGAGATGTGTGCTGACGTCACGTGTGTTTATTTTGTTACAGACCAGCAATCCTGGCTGGATATCTCTCCTATCGAGCGCGTTACGGCAAAGAGGGTGCTGCAACATCCTACACACACAGTCCGGCCGTACAACTATTTGGTTGGAGATGTTCGTTACTTAGTACACCGAGAACAGACAGCTTTGGCGTCTTTGGTGTACCCGGAAACTGTTATTCACCTCTCTAACGACATCACGGCTGTTCGTCGATCCTTTACCATGATTGGCATCCGAAAGAATTATTTTGTCGAGAATGACCCCATTTTGCGGTATGTACCTTACTTGGGTGACGGAAAGCGCATGATCATCGACAACGATCTCTACACGGAAACAACTATGAGCAAAGAGCGCCAGATAAAAGTGTTTGGAGAGGGCGAAGAGCTCAAAGTGTTGAACCCCAGTGCGAAAGATGACGAGATTATGGAATATCTCTTGCGAATTATTGTGGGGAAATGTGGGGCGTCTGAGCAAGTGTATCTAGCACTTCAACGCGAAGCAGGGTTTGACAGACCGCGCATCGACTATTCCGAAATGAAGACACGTTATGAGGCTGAACAAGGCACGGCGAAACGGATTGCGCAAGTCAAAGGACTGATTCACTCGGAGCCAGTGTCACCAACGACCAAAACTATCAGAGCGCCTACACAAGTGAACGTTTCCAAGACTTTGCGCAAGCTTGCCCAGCCGTGTTGGTTTCTGCGAGATACACCCGACCCCCAACCGTTAGCCATCAGGCTGCAACCACCTTTATCGGATTTTGAATCAAACTACGCGAAGGCTCCAGAGGAACTCGGCCTCCGGAACCGATCTACTTCCGAAGGGCTCATCGAATGGTATCGTGACCTGTTCTGCCGTCGCTGTTTTTCGTACGACTGTGACGAGCACGGAATCCAGAATCCCCAGCGTAGCCATCGCGCGGACCCGATCTACCCTATGGTAACAGCACAAGGCATTGTGCTGGCCAGGCAAGAAATGCTAATTGAGGGAAACGATTTAAGTGCTGAAGACGGTAGCCCAAGTTCGCCGTCGCGTGCAGATCGAGCGGAAGTTATCGAGCTGACAGGGAGCTCATCTTCTGAAGATGAAACAGAGGAGAAGAGGAACCAGGAATCACCAATGTCTCAACCCGAGCCGGGGTACCGCAGGTCGAGACGCGCTCAGACTCGAATCAGTTCGTTGGCGAGCAACAGTTTGCAGATTCAAGAGAAAATGCAAGAAACCGGGCGACTCGCTGAGCTGGAGAAGCGAAGAAAGCGACGAGAGAAATTTGCGCGGGCAGCCGATAACTCAGAGTACCTGGACAATTCATACCTCCCTGCTGTCACGACCACATTAAAAAAGCTGCTGTCAAAGACGCAGCCGTGCAGTTCCTCGTGTTGGCTATCTGTTGGCGACAAGGAGCCAAGCGAGGACCACGCACCACTTAGTAGTCGAGTTGACTTGGTGCTAGTCCGAAAATTTGCTTCTACGTTTGGGCCAAATGCGTGCGTCATTTCAGCCATGCTCAAGAGCCCAAGGTGCACATGTGCCGAAATCTCGAGGTTTCTGGTGGAAGAAAAGAAGCGACGAGATAGCGGCGACAACTTGGGAGCAGATCACGATCCGTTAATGTCGATTGAAAGACGACGAAAGCCTGGACGGCATAACGGCGGAGTGGGGTCAAACAGATCGTTGGCGAAGCGTGTCCGAAGACAGGGTAGCAACGACCGCGAGAAAAAAGTGAGCTACAAGCCCTGCGACCACGACGGAGTATGCGATGACAGATGTGACTGCTCGCTGCTTGCGTGCCACAAGACTTGCTCGTGCCCTCGTGACTGCCCCAATCGTTTCCAAGGTTGCAAGTGTTCTACTGGGAACTGTCGCACTTCGGCATGTCCGTGCTGGAATGCTGAGCGGGAATGCGACCCTGATTATTGTTTCAGTTGTGGCTCCAGCGACGCAGCAGTGATGGCTTTCCACCCTGACTTCAAGTCCCGAGGCAGCCACGATCTGAAAATCTGTTCGAATGTAAATTTACTGCGCGGCAGTATCCAGAAGAAGGTAGGCGTCGCCTTCTCTGCTACGCACGGTTGGGGTGCGTACGCGCTGGAGCCAATCCGCAAGGACGAGTTTGTTCTCGAGTACACTGGCGAGCTCATCAAGGACGACGAAGCGGAGCGACGGGGGGCGATTTATGATCGCAAGTCTGTGAGTTACCTTTTCGGTGTGAACAGCGACTATGTAGTGGATGCGGCGAGGAAAGGTAACAAGGCCAAGTTTGCCAACCACATGGCAAAAGAGGAGGCCAACCTGGACGTTAAAATCATCGCTTCGAACGGAGAACACCGCATTGGGCTTTTTGCTCGAGAAGCGATTGAAGTTGGTGCAGAGCTGTTTTTCGACTATGGGTACACGCACGATACCGCTCCGAAGTGGAGTCAGCACGAACAGCCTGAGCCCAAACACAAGCAGGCATACGACATCGTCGACGATGAGAACGAGTGGGAGTACGTTGGTTACTTGCTGGATGAATTGCGATGAGGCGTGATGAATGATATTAACGCTGTTCTGTGTGATAATTCAACTTGCAGGCAGTGGGAATAATATGAGTGAAGACGCTAAGGATTCGTTGAGAACGGGTCCATCTGAGAGTAGTTGGTGCAAAACTTGGCAACGATTTCTGTTGAAAATTGATGTTGTTTTGCATTTTGTGCTTATAGCCGTCTAAGTGCCCCCTGCTCAAATGATCTCGCTCCGACGGAACTGGAAGGCCGAACAACACTCACGGATGTAAGCCTGACGTCAAAATTTAAGCTGCAAGTTTAATTGAGACGCTTGTGGGACGGAAGTCGCTCATGTGAGCCTTCACGCGTCTCCAATGCGGATGCAAGCTCAGGTTCTTCTCCTCTACGCATCGAAGGAGGCAAGATTCGAGGCTATGCGGCGCGTATCGGGGTTGCATCGCATGTAGCGATGATATGTACGTATTTTCCTTATCTGTACAATGAAGGTGAAGCTGAATTGACCCTTTTTGGTCTATCATGAGCACACCTTTTCTTGACCAGAACATGACTGCTCCGACGCGGCACAGGTGTCCAAATCCTTCACGCAGAGCAACCAGCACACGGTGGCGCTGTGGGGGCTTGTAGTGCACGTGCACGTTGAGCTACAGTCCTCAGCGGCGAAGTCTTCATTGTTGCAGATGTTGTTACAACCCTCCGCAGGCTCCGTCGCACCAGCTTTCACTGTGCACTCCTTGTAGCTGCATTCAGCTTCGGCCGAGGCGACCAAGTGACGGCCAGGAGCACAGCCCAGCAACTGACGGTCCGAGTCGTAGCCCTGCTGCACGTAGTGCGTCGTCGTGTTGGCGTGCACGTCGAAGTCGATCTGCTTGAGCATGCGCTGGTACGACGGCAGCAGCGTCATCTTGCCGAACCACGCGCGCAGCAGACGCTGCGACTCCGTCGTCTCCACCTCGGGCATGCGCACGCCGTGCATGACGGCCGGCAGCTGCTCCGACGTGGCCACCCAGCGGTTGTAGCCCGTGCCCACCATGAGCGTCACCTGGTCGGGTTTCAGCACGGGACGCACGCGCTGGCCGTCGCGCGTCTGGATGATGAGGCCCGACTCCGACTCGTCCTGTCCGCCGGCCGAGACGGACTCGAGCGTGCTGTTGCTGCCGTCGCTGCTGACCTTGTAGAAGGCAGGCGTGGCGAACACGATGAACATGCCGTCGTCCTCGTGCAGCTCGAGCGACAAGTCGGTCTCGGACGAGGAGGTGCTGGCGTTGGTGGTGCCGGACCCTTCGCTGGCGAGCCTGCGTTCGTGTAGAGAGGGCGTCTCGTAGGCGTGGAAGTGGTCGAGGCGCACGGCGTCCGTCATGAGCTTGCGGCTCGAGATGGTCTGGCCGTAGCCGTCCTGCGTGGTGAAGTTGGACGAGTCGAGCGTCGTGGCCACGCTGAGCACGACATACTCGAGCAGCGAAGAGAAGTCGTTGTAGACGGCCTGGTAGCCCGGACACGCCGCGTCCGTGGTGGTGGCGTTGGGGTCGGCTTCCTGGCCCGACGGCGTGCTGATGGTGTAGCGGTTCGTGCCGTCCGTGAGCGTCTTGTGGAGCAGGAACCCGGCGTTGACCTCCTGCGCGGACACGGCGCACTTGGCGGCGGAGTCGAGGTAGGCTTGACGCACGTTGGCGTAGGACGGCACGTTGGTGAAGCTGATGATGCCGTCCTTCTTGAGTGCCGCGAGTACGTCACTGGGCGTGGATCCCGTGGACAGCGTTTCGTAGTCGAAGTTGGGCACGTCGAAGGCAGGCACTTGGTCCGCGAGGTTGGTGGGCACGGCGCTGGCCATGACCATGGCGGCGAGACCAAGGAGCATCGTTCGTGACATGCTTGTTTTCGACTGAAATGGTGCTGGCCGATGGCTAATTGACGAATGAAGCAGCAGTGGCCATGGAAAGGTGTTGCTGTTGTTGGAGGACGCTAGGCAGTCTGAATCAGTCTCTGATGGATCGTCGTACTTCAGACAATGCAGTGGTTGAAGGCGGTTGATGAAGGCGAACTCCAGCTAGGAAACGTGGATTTGCCACCAAACTCATCTGCATGTGCGGCTGGACTGCAAGCGTGCGGGCAACGAACTAAGTGTCTGTAGGAGGAGCCCTGGCCTGCGCAATTGTTGATTGGAGGGTGCTGCCTCGATTGTTGGAGTTACCGCAGTAAGCGCAGCGAATTTTAAGGGCAACTTGAAGTTGTCCACTGAGTTTCCTCTATCGCTCGCCGCTGCAATGATTTATGCTATTGAGACAATCAGCACTGTAGGAACCACCGCAACGGACAGGAATCGAGGGCTTATGGAGCGGACAGCGTGTTCGCCAGACCATGGTCGCAACGTACGCGACGTACGAGCTTGAATCTGTGACGAGGTGCAGACGGCGGTCCGAAAACGGCAACTACTGAAGCAAAGGGATCCGGAAGACGGGATCTATCGCACTTGTTCTGGAGTGCGAGCAGCACGGATAGCACGGTGTCTCGTCGAAGTCGATGGCCGCACGGGCGTCCCGCTTTGCGACATCAGCCGATTTGACTTGGTCTTGTGTATAGGCTCGGAGGAGACGATGAAAATTGCTAAATAACTTATTTTCCCAGCGATTAACTTAGCATTTCGGGAGAGACTTTGTTTTTCCCGTGAACCCTGCTCACGTGATAGTGAACTATCCCGTCAGATAACAAAAGGTAAATC
>KV723857.1:0-31648 GCA_000500205.2 Phytophthora lateralis | reverse complement strand
GCGACCTGATGCCATCTTTTACTCCTTTTTGAGGCGAAGTTTTTCAATGTGGGGCTAAGATACATCCGGCCAAATCCGGCCCGTTCCGGCCATTGCCGTATGGCCTAAATCCCTCGGCAAAACCACGTTTCGGCCATCGATTGGCCGAAATGTTAAGTCCCTACTGCCAACACTCCTCGGAGGAGTGTGGCTTGCGAGTCAAGAGCATCCAACAACAATCTCGGATCCAATTGCTGGCCATTCTTGCTGTCAGACCCCGTTTGCTGGCGTAAATCTGCAGTTGGATTGGTGCTATATGGGCTAGCAGGTTTCTTCCTGGAGTGTGGTCAAATACCTCGTGAATCTTACAGAGGAAGTCCTCCAGATCGTGGACACCCTCAAATCACGGTGGCAGACCTGGTACCCGTGAACGGGTCTCGAGTCGAACCATCCACAGACTGAAACCACACTTCCGCACTGCCATGAATCCCCCACTGCAAATTCTCGAATGAACGAAATCGACTTCAAGTATTACTATAATAGTAAAACGATTAATACACTAATCGTACTATTAATGTTCAATTTTAATGTTCTCAAAATTGTTCCATCGAAATGGCCGGCGGATTCGCGGGCGATGCAGCCGCCTTCCTCGACGGCGACGCGCGCGTGGTGCCTCACTGCGCTCTCGTTCTACTTTCCGGTCTATCTGCTGCGTCTCTGGAGTCACTAGCGAGCGCTGCGGCGTCCGAGATGACCGGAAGCCTCCTCCATTCCTCTCTGAGCCAAAACGATCATAGCGACAACGAGGCCTTCGCGGCCATGTGTGCCATCGTGGTGACTTGTGCCCAAGACGCTAGGGCTCGGACGTCGGCAGAACGGCGGTCAGAGCTGCAAAAATGACAAAGATATCGTCAAGATTCTTAAACTTTATACTAAACTCAAAACTATTGTGTATGTAGACAGCAACTCTACGCTCTTGGAGTCGAGGATGAAGAGCTCCAGGTGAAGCTCCTGCCGGTGTTGGCTGCCGTCGTGCCGAGTGTAGAGCTCGTGCTCGAAAATACGAGTTCGTTCAGCGCTGATACATTTATTTTATGATTTTTGGTGGGGATCTAACTGCGTTGTGTTCGTTTGCTACTGAACAGGTTTTGACTTTGCTCACGTGGTGGACGTGTCCTGGAGGCTGGACTATGTGCTGCGCTCGAGCAGTGCTGGCAGTGTCCACGAGCCACTGTACTTCGTGCAGTTGAAGTTGCAGTCGCCTAGTGCTGTGGACTCGGGGCTCCAGACGGTGGCGTTCTCGTGCTCGGTGGAGGAGTTGCGGTCCCTCGTGTACCGCATCCAGGAGGCTGCAAATGAGGTGGAAAAGCTTGCGGTGGGGACGCCCTCACGGCTTCGAACGAGAGTGTAGAGTGCTCAGAGCAATGTATTGTTGTGTCAAGTGGGACTAGGGAAGGCTATGGGATTGGCTCAACTGCTTGAACAATCGTCGTCACGAGCTAGCATTTTGTGGGGTGAGACGTCGTAGCTAGAGCAGAGTGCTCAGTAGCGGTCGTTGCTCTGGCTGACGACAACGTGGCCCTTCTCGAGGAGCTGGATGTCTTTCTCCAGCTGGGTGAGCTCCTTTTCGAAGGTCTCTTTTCGCCGCACCTTGCCCAGTGTGTCAAAGACGACGTTGTGGCACAGCTTCTGATACTTGGCGTTCACGTGATCCCACTTGGACTTGAGCGCGTCCACAAGCGCCAACCGCTCACTCTCGTCCAGGGGCTCCACGCGGTCGCGACTGTCTTCCTTCATCAAGTTGTGATTTTCCCGCACGAATTCCTCGATCATGGAGTTCTCACGCTCGATCTCATCCTTCACTTGGTTCAAGTACCGTGGCACTTGGCCGTAGTCCTCCTTCTTCATGTACTGCGGGGGCTCGTTCTTCGCGCGTGCTCGATTGCCTGGCACAGCGAGGATCGTCTCGACCGCGTTGGCGGTGACAAAGTTCTTGGCCGACTTGAGCCCCATGATAGGCTTGTCGTCTCTCTTCACTACGGGTGCTCTCGTCGGTCCGGAGTAATTGAACTTGCCCGCTGACAGCACGAACAACAAGGTAAGTCTACGTCTCTTTCACTGGCGAATAGTTGATTGACACTCACGCTTTTTGGAGACGACGGCGGAGGAACTTCGCTCCCCCTTTCGAACGAAAGACTTGGGGTCAGGCTGAGAAGGCAGACGGCCGAACCCTCGAGCGCTAGCAGGTTTTCCGACTTTCTGAGCCGCTCCTAGGTTTGCACCCTCCAGTTTGGTCGACCCGCGCACGCCGAAGGTGCTTCCTGTTGGCTGCACTTGCGGGTCGAACTTGGAACGGTATCGCTCGGGCTTGACTGGCTCCACGTACACTTTTGGGATCAAGTTGTAGATGCACTCGTCGCGCTGCATGGTTGCGCTCAGGTCCTCTGGTCGCTTTGAAAGAGGTTGGCGATGTCTTGGCTAGCTGGTAGCTTCAAAGGCGAATGACGCGTCGGTATTCGTTTCGGCTGCTGCACAATCCCCAAACTATCTTTGCCGTGCTTGCAACTTCTCACATTTTTAGGTTAGTTGCAATTCCTATAGACATGCTTGTGCTGAAGACAAGTTACGCTTCAGTTGAGATGGTTCTACTTACTCGCACGCCTTGTGCTCGCGGATGCGATTCACAGAATCGACGTCTGTATCTTCGTCCTCACTGGTGAAGTCGTCGTTCGAGTTGTCGATGGAATACTCGTCCGGGGTAACATCCACTACCACCATCGTGTGCGGAGGCTCCACCTCGACAACCTTCGGAGAGGCAGAAGTCGGCCGAGATGTTGTTGGGGCCATGGTCGTCGGAGCTATGGCAGTCGGGGTTGCAGTACTTGGGGTGTCCTCGTAGCTGGAGGACCAGTCGTCACCCGCGTGAACTTGACGAAACGTGCCATCCGCGACGTCTAGCGCTGCCAACGACGTGATTTCGATGTTCTGGGTGACGACCTTCGTGGCAGACGGCGTTGGTGTCGGCGTGGACTGAGTTGGTGCAGCAGTCGAGTTGTTTGTAGTGTTGGCGGCTGCGTTGACTGGGGCCATTCCGAGCTTCTTGACGAAGACGCCGTTGTCCCAAAGCTGGACAAAGTGGTCCGGGAAGAAGTCGCCAGCATTCGGTCCTCGAAGTGCCTGATCAGCTTCACCTGTGCACTGGCCATCGCTCTCACCTGGAGGCTTGACCCACACATAGCGGCTAACGTAGTTGGAGCCGGTGTTAGTAGTGGGGAGCTCACCGATGCCGGCCCAGTTGGAGTTGCACCATTCCGTACTCGTCGGGTCGACCAAGTTCCTGGAGGTGTCCACGATACACTTGTAGTTCTTGCCGCTCGCCTTCACGAACCGCTCGCATGTTGCCTCCATCTCCGCGTTCGATCGGTAGTTGGACGTGTTGAGCGAAATTCCCTTGCACCTGCAATCCGGATCGACAGCGTTCACGACCTTCGCGACGGCTGCAGCCTGCTCGTCCGTTGAGAGCGTCCAGTAGCCCACATCCAAGTAGATCTCGGCGTTGGCGTTCTGGGAGAGGATATCCATTGCGACGCCGAGGTTCCCAGCGTAGCCTTTGGCATGCCCGCAGCTACCGTCATCGGCCAGAAGACCGATCGCGTCAGGCTCCAGGATATACACGACCTGCCGATCACCAACTGAGTCTACGAGTTGCTGCAAGAAAGCGCGGTAGGCGTTGGTGTCAGCGTTGGACCCAGCGCTTGAGAATCCATTAGCGCAGTCCTTCTGCGGTAACCCGTACACGACAATTGTTGGCGGGCTGGAGTCTTGACTCTCAGCATTGCATTTCGGAAGCACGATGGACTTTGCCAGAGCAGCCGAGTCGGACACGCGATCGGTGTACCATTGAGCAACTTGCTGCTTGGCCACGAGCTCGATCTGGTCTTTGAGATTCGGATACGCCACGACAGCGCTCGCGTAAGAACCGACCAGACCGGACTGGCAGGCATCGGATCCTGCACTTGACGTCGAAACCGACAGAGCTGCGAGCAGCAAAGCGAGATAGCGGCTGACTGGTCTCATGGTGATGCCTGTCGATTGACTTGAGCTGCTGCGGGGCTGCTGGACGCGAAGTTGAGGTCTGTGCGCTTAGTGAAGTTGTGCTGTGGAGCTGGTAGATTGAAATCTGAGGGGTTGGAAGTCATACTTGCGCTATCTTCACGATAGTTCTTGATCGAGGCACTATCCACCACCGCTTGTATCAATCTTCCAGCTGCTTTTCCTCTGTCCCTTAGTAGATTAATACTGAACCACCATCATGTTACCCGTTTCACGAGTTTAGATACAGCCTTGAAGCAAAATTCATAAACAGCAGGTATTGTCTTCGTCTTCATCCATAATACGATGTTTTCCTCATTGATCTGAGCGGAAATTAGACAAAATAAGCAGAAAACGAGGAATAAGATTCGTTGGTCAAAACTACAAACCAGTGCAGGATGAAATCACCTTATACTCACTTTGCATGTGGAGAAATTACACGATCTCTTCTCTCGATGAGCGCAACAGCCTTGATGTTCGACGAGGAGGAGCTGGTGGCTGATCCTTTGACATCATACCGGTGTCCTCATCACCTGCAGTTGCACTCCGTTCGCCACATTCGGCATCCAGCAGATCAATCTCTTCGTCTTCATCGGCGTAGTTGAGCTGCTTGCCTCGCGCCGCTGGGGAGTTCTCAGCATCTTCATCAATGCGCGAGTACTGCACGTTGCTTCGCCTCTTTTGCACCCCTGAAGCTGCTTTTGCTCTCGCAGGTTTCTTTTTGCTTCGCCGGCGACGGCGACGGAAAAAGATGGCGACAACCACGAGCAGCACGAATGCTGCAAGTGATGCCATGGCAACTGGACCTGACCATGACACGGACGATGGCAAGATTGACGAGACGGAGGATTGTTGCTTGCTAGCAGTCTCAGCCGACGCACTGCCACTGGAAGTTGTCGCGATTGTGGTGGTGGCAGTAACATTTGGAGCTGCAGCGGTGCCCGGAGAGACTGTAAGGCCAGGACGAGCACTGACAACACTTCCTGCCACGTTAGTTGTGGTCGGGACAACGACGTTCCGAGTCCGAATGGATTCCAGGAATGACACATCTTCGATGTCGGAACATACTCTCGAGCCGTTGGCCCCATCTGCTACACTTGGCGGGGCACCAAACTGCTCACAAGTACCACAGCGAGGCAGCGGGAGTGCCGACCAAGTTTGGAAGTCCGGGTGATTTGTTTTCTCAGCGGCTGTATGAAAGTGGATAGCTAAATTCCCACGCAAACATGAACGTCACCAGCGTTAGTTCGATTCTAAAAGCCCAATCCACCCACGGTATCTCTCCACAACGTACCGACACGGAAGAGATGACAACTCCAAGCATCCCTGATAACTAAATACAGCTCCTGGATCTCCTTCATGGACTGATGGAAATCATCCCCATAATGAGGAATGAGTAGGGTGTTGACCCCTTCAGTTGTATCCAATCCAGATCCCTCCGGGTGTGCTTCGAGATCCAGCGCTATAGGATCACTGGCGCTTGTTCCGTTCACGAACATAGATCCAAGCAGTTCTGCCGAGCCTGGACGTAAACCGATGTTTGAGACCGCTACATCTACAGACACAAACGAAGAGGTTGAGCCGCCGTCATTGATGGCACCAAGCTGCACACCCTTCACGGCCAGCGAATATTTGGGACCCGCCATGCGTGCTATGTGCAGGTTTGAGTAGTGAAGCTCTGCTGAGAGCAGAGGGGTATCATCACGGGATGGCCAGAACCCGGGGGACGCTTTCACATCAAACGAGGGACCGACCTCAGGTGACATGGCAAAGATCCCGTGCGCCTGCCACATCCAATCGCTTGTCTCGCCGTTTACAGTGTACAGGTTGCTCTCTTTCCAGGACTGACCGTAGTCGAATCCGTTGAAGTGCACCATCTCGCGCGCCAACGCCATGAACATCGAGTTGTTCGTCTCGGTGAGCTCTCCCTTGTCCTTGCAAGCAAACGGCAGGTTAAAATACTTACCGTACGAGTGGTAGTTGAGGGCCACGCTGAAGTCGGACGTATTACGCTCCACCAAAGCACGAACTGCTTGCGTTTCTGGTTCGGAGAAAGCGCTAGGACCATTGTAGTCATCGCCGCATGGGTCGTTGCTGCTTCCCTTACTGTCACGAGCAAAGCACACGTCGTAGTTGCGGTTCAAGTCCACCCCTGCATCACGAGGACTCTTGTCACAAGTCGGCGCTGCACTTTTGCGCTGGCCCATCTCATTGTGCTCCCAAACTCGCAGCATTTCGTTGTGGGCGTAGCCGTCGGGGTTTACGACCAGCATGAACCAGAGCTGGCGCGATGACAATAGCTCAAGCGCTGCTAGATGACCGTTGCGATAGTTGTTCGTCAATATATCGATGGTGTACACAAGATTCTGAATGTTACAGTGTTAGCAAATTATTGCCGTAGTGCCTACATCGCACTACATATCGATCGACGTACCATCATGGAAATTGGCTAGATAAAGTTTGACAACGTCGACATGTTAGCTTGCAGAAGTAGAGTAGAAACAAGCAAAATAAATGCACTAATAGCCTAGATATTACCTCGCGTGCATGGTGCAGGCCTGTGAAGAGCGCTTGCGGAACGTACTGGTCCTCGGGAGCATAGCAGGCTCCCAGACAAAGTGCACGCAGCGGGCGGTTTTCCACTGATCGCCCAAGCTCCTCCGCCTTCGAGATGAGAGGAAATGCCGAGGTTACTTCATCGATGTATGCCTCCACTTCATCGACTGTCAGTGATCCTTGAATGGAGCCCAGCCGCGGTGCAAATGCTGAAAATCAAGCAACAACGTCACCGAGATTTCAATCGACAATAATTCAAACCGTAGCAGGCTAACGTACATTCTTGAGGTCGGCAGTTGTTGGAGCTCGAATACCGGGGAGCACACAATGGATCTGCCGAATCGCCCGAGTCCAACACAATCCTTTCCACAGCCAACTTGGCATCACCGCCACTCGCCCCTACGCTCAACTCCACAACGACTTGTCTGTCTCCCTCCCTCTCCTCTAAACCAGCACGTTGGATAAACTCCTCCAGCAGGAGCACCTCATCCACATACCAGCGCAGCCACTTGTCGTCCCACACAAACTCTACATCGTGGAAAATGTCCGTCGCATCCTACAACAAAAACACACAACATTTAGGTATCCCGTCATCTCTCCTGACCCACTGCAACAGACGCACCGAGACGCACGGCAGCTCCGCAGCGACCGACGTGTTCTGCGACGAACCCACAAAGACTTCGTTGCTCGCTGCGTCTGCCGGTGGTGAGCCAAACGCCATCGTGAGGCCACTTTGCACCACCTTCAACGTCGCTTGTCCGTTCTGCAAAATGTGCCGTCACAAAAATGTCAATTGTCTACATATAGTCCCAAAAAGGTCATTGGAGGACAAAAGTGTTCACCTGCGGTAGCTGCGTCCTCAGCAAGAGTCGGTGGAGCGTGTCGTTCCCTCCCACGGCGACTGAAAACTGCAGCTTTGTGTCCTTTGAAGCTTCCGCGAGCAATTGAATGGCCCCGTCTGAGACGGAGACGACGGAAGCGTCCACCGTTCCCCATTGCACCAGCTGCGATTGTTGCTGCAAGGCCTCCAAGCTGGATGTGTTGGCCTCCCACACGCGCGTGAGTTCACACTCCCGCGAGCGATGGATCTGCAGCGCCATAGCGGAGACTTTCTGTCGACGTTTGCATGATGTGTACGCCACACCGATTTAGAGCATGCTGTAATTTTCAAAACCAAAACGCCTTGGATTGTACTTGAAGGCCCTTCAAGAGCTATCCCGCTTGGCACCGCACCGCATTGACGCCATGAACACGAGCGTCTCACGTGTGGTGACACTGAGCAATCGGCCGTGGATATTCCCGCGGTATCCTGCGCTCGGATATCGATCCATGCGTGCACATGGCTACAGACCAGTTGCGCAGATTACTGCGGCCGCAGTGGAGTAATCCTCGCCGCCCTTGCCGTGCCGTAGTCACCAAAGACCGGGCAAGGTGCATTTCAATTCAAATCAGCTCAGTTCTCGCCGAAGTCATCACGGCCATTGAAGGCCATTGATCGCGGACGGGTACAGCCAAACGGCTGATTTGAAACGATGGTGTCGTTACAAAGCAGGAAAGCCTCGCGGAAAAGCACGCGGACTTTTCCTCCTCGCACCCAATCCATCAACTGTGCAACACGAACTTTCATTGCCATCGCTCCAGCGGATGACAGCGAAGTCACCGAAGCCGCCCAACAGCAACCTGCACGCAGCAGATGCTTGATTCTGCCCTGTTGCTCTTCGAGCGCTGACTATTCGCCCCGTCCATTTATTGGCCAATCCCCTAAATACAAACCATTCCGTAGCCAATCCCGAGCCGCCATTCCTTTCTTGGCCAAACCTGACAGGTGAAAGCAGAACACAATCCGCCAAGTTGGCGCTCGTATAAATAATACTCTCGTTTAGAATCGTTCTCAGGTGCGCATTTCTAAAATGTCGGACCGGGGCGACGTGTCGGCCGCCGAGCAGCTCGAGCGGGAGGTGGACGAGGCGTTAGCAGCGGCGCAGCGCGAGCAGGAGCTGCGCTCGCGCGTGCAGGCGGTGTCGAGGCGGTGGCGGCCGTCAACCGACACGGACGGCGGCGAGAGCGCGCGCTCCAGCCTCGTGTCGCACCATTCCTTCGCCTCCGTGCAGTCGGCTCCAGGTGCCGAGTGGCTACGCCGCAGCCGCAAGACCACGAGCACCGGCCTAAGCATCCGCTTGGCCAAGCAGCCGAGCTTCCGCGAGCAGTTCGACGAGGACCGCTGCAGCCTGCCGACGCTCGAGAGCTACCACGCAGAGGAGACGAGCAAGGCCGGCGCTACGCCCGTGGCGGCGGCAAAAGAGGGACGTCGACGGTGGGGCAAGAAGGAGAAGAAGGAGAAGAAGGAGAAGAAGGAGAAGAAAAAGAGCAAGGACGACGTATACTATGCGCCGCAGTCACCCGTGCCGTCCAGTGTCCAGTCGGCGCCTCGAACGAGAACCAAGAGTGGTGTGTCCCACTTGTCGGAGAGGAAAGGCGCCGTGCTGACGGAAGTGGGGGAGCCGAGCTTCGCGCTGTCTGTTTTCCAGAAGGAGCCGCAGCGCAGACAGGAGCAGGACCTGGAGAGTGGCAAGTGCGATAAGACGCCGCTGGACGCCATGCAGTTCTTTATGAACGGCGCGCCCCATGTGTCCATTGAGGAGGCGCAGAAGTACACGTTCGCAGTCGTGCTCAAGCACACGGAGCAGATTTTCCACCTGCTGAAGCGCAGGTTCCCGTCCCGCTCGGCGGCGTCGATTCGACGCGATCTGCCGCAGCAGGTGAGCGCGCTGCAGCAGAAATGCGTGCGCCGACTGATTCAGGCTGGCCTTGGCGTGATTCTGCTGGATAACGCACTGTACGATAACTATCTAGAGGACCAACGTGGCGAGCGCAACAAACGCGGCCCGGAAGAGGACGTGGGGAGGAACTTGTGCATTCTCATTGACCCCAAGAAGAACCCGGACTTGCTCCTGCACGAGTTCAAGCGGGAGCTGGACGAGCTGTCGATCAAACGCGGCGACTCGCTGGGCCGATTGGCCGAGGAATCGCTCGACTCGTTGAAGGAGATGTGCTTCTCGCCGGCGCTGGAGCTGCAGCTGACGCACAACATCATTCAAAACGCGTTCAAAGACTACGACAAGGAGGAGTGGGTCATTGATGTGAACAAGGAGCTCACCGTGAACGACATCATCGTGGAATGCTTCCCGCTGCACGATCGCGCGTTTAACAGACAGTTTTTCGACGAGTACCGGAAACGCACGTTCGACCTGAACCTACGCAAGGCTGCAGCAGGTAACAGTGATCGTTGGGCTGTCGAGGAACTCCGCTTGCATTTCGGGGAGCGGGTGGCGTTCCTGTTTGCCTTCATGCATATCTACACGAAGCATCTGGTGCCGCTCACGGCGTCCTGTCTGGTCTACTACTTGTGCTTCCGTTTCACAAGTGCGCCGCTGTGGAAGCAATACGTGGAAGGGCTGGCCATCCTCGGTGTGTTTGTCGTGTGCTTCTGGGGGCCATCGTTCCTTGTGTGCTGGGCTCGTGAGACGCGCTTGCTTGTGGAGAAGTGGAACTTGACCAAGTATAAAAACACTGTGTACGAACGCAATGATGACAACCCGGGCTTCAAGTACGTGTGGGTGAAGAATCAGCTCACGCACGAAATGGAGAAGGTTCCGAAGCAGCGCAAGAACCACTGGATCCAGCTCACCATGCTCTTGTTTGTGCTGGTATGTGCGTTGATTCAGTGCGTGTGTCTTGTGCCGTTTATCCAGTGGTATGTGTACGCCAAGAATGCCCCCACGTGCGATGCGTGCAATGGTGACAGTGACGACGAGTCGTATGCCTGCATTTGGTTCATCACGTGCTTCAACTCAACAAACTCTGCCCTAGGCACGGATCGGTGGGTGTATATCCTCATTCAGGGCATTCTTCTGGGTTTGCTCATTGATATTATTTTCTTCGAGTTGTTCAACTGGATGTCAGAGAAGTTCGTGCAGTGGGAAAACTATGCCAAGAAGTCCGACCACGAGAACCGCCTTATCCACCGCCGCTTTGTCTTCGTGTGGAGTAATTGGTTCTTTTGGTTCCTCTTCATCTCGTTTGTGTACCTGCCGTTTGGTGATACCATCCTGAAACTCTTTCATAAGATTGGGCTTGGTGCACTGGCACCGTACGACTGGAACCCGAATCTCCTCACGCTCGACACTTTGTTCGTCACCCCGCTCGTTGTCACACAGTTCCTGAACATGTTACTCGAGACGATCGCCCCGTATCTACTTCGCAAACTCCGTGGCCGCCCGTCCATCGGTTGTCGCCAGGCGTCTCCGTTTGCGTGGTGCGTGCGCTACTTGTCTCGGTGCTTCCGCTTTGCGAACCACCAGCGGGAATCTTTGCAACACTCGACAAATTTCAGCTCGCAGGAGACTGCCAGTGCTGTCAGTGGTCAAAGCCATCCTGGCGTCAAAGCAAATAACGGACCTGTTACCAATTTGACGGCGACTCGTCTTGCTCAACTGGTGCAGAAAGGGACGGGCTTCTTGGTTAATGTCCTGCCCATGTCGGATGACTCGAACAAATATTCGGCGTACGAGATTTTGGCTGAGGTCAAGCTACCGATATTCGACCCGGTGCTGGATTACCTGGACGCCTGCATCCAGTTCTCCTATGTGATGATGTTTACAGTTGTGTGGCCGCTCTTGCCGTTCCCTGCTTTCTTCAATAACATCCTGGAAGTGCGTGGCGACGCATTCCGATTGCTTTTCGCAAACCGGCGGCCGATGCCGCGGCGTGACACGTCGATTGGCGAGTGGGCTACGGTGCTCGCGTACGCCAATATCATCGGCGTGACTGTCGTGTCAGCTTTCGTCGTCGTATACCACTACGGCTACTTCCGAACGGACTGCAATTTCACTTTCAGCAACGCGTACATGATTCCCTTCGGGACGATTGACCCGAGCGAGACTGCTGATCCAAGCACCTGTGTGAACGACAGCGGTTCGCCGCGATGGCGCATGTTCCAGATCGTGCTGTTTGTGGTGCTGGAGCACGTGAGTTTCTGCGTGCGATATTTGGTGATGCAGGTGGAGAAGACGCCCGCATCCATCCGCAGTTCGGGCTACATGCGCCTGAAGCAGATTCAGCATCTGACGGCCACCTCAGCCGCTCCGCCCTCGCAGCTCGAGTATGTGCAGCGCCTGCGCGTGCTGTTTGAGAAGCACGACGTTGACGGTGACGGCCACCTGGCGGAGCCTGAACTGATCCAGCTTCTAGCGGCTTGGTTGTGCAAGCACCCGTCTGAGCTGCTCCCGTACTCCGGATTGATCTTCCGGTACATGGACAAGAACAAGCTGGGCAAGGTGCCATTCTCCACGTGCTGCCTCATGATGCAGCACGTCAATCACGACCGTTTCTTCTCGTGTTTATTGGGTCTCTATGACCCGATGAACGGAGCCTATAACGACGAGATTCGCCGTACTTGCGACCCGATCGAGCTGCACCGCGTGCTGAGTGAGGTTTCCTCCGAAGTGCAGCAGCGCCGCAGCACCATGAGCCGAGCATCCGAAGCCACAGATGGCTCGCGGCCGCGAGACTCTACATTCTTCTACGTGGATAACTGAGCCAGTAAGTAGGAAGACCAAGCAGTTTTGCTGTTAATTTTGAAACTTTCTTGTCATTTGTTTATCCGATAGACTTGCACTGCCCCCAGATGCGTTGGCCAACGCCAACAACTACAGACCCGTGAGCTGCCATTGCCTGTGCCGGTGTGTTGACGAGATGGTTGTGCAATTCTGACTGTTTGGAGGCAAATTTCACGTTAATTCAGTCCAGAGTTGGGCGGCTAGGAGCTCTGCGCATGGCGTTCGTCGATCGGAAGATGACAAACGTCAAAACAAAATTGGGTAGGGCGCGATCCTCACCACAGCGAAAGCTTTGCATTTATTAATATAGTTTTTCATGAGATGTTCCTCGACATGCTATGGATAACACAAAAAACTGGGACAAGAAAGCGTTTCGAGCTGCCGCAACGTTTACGCCTCGACAATCATCACTTGATACGCTTTGGTATCCAAGATGTGTCGAGAGCTTCGACTGCATCGGCGTCGAAACGTGAACATTGTGGATGCATTAGATAACTAGCAAAACCATTTTCAAACTCGTATTATACGAGTACGAGTCGTGTACCAGCAGTGGTAGTCCAACGTTATTTCCGTTTGAAATCCGATGCCCCCGCTTTGACCACAACATTTGTGAGATGCTACGAATACAGCAGCGCCCAAATACCGGCGCCGTACACACTTAAATGGGAGTGGCATCATTCTTGTGCTGCGCCAAATGAAGCTCGTTTCATAACTGTGCATGCGTGCGGGCCACCTCCACGATTCGAGCTACTTCCAACGCGAGTCTCATAAGAACCATCCCACACAAGGCCCTATATTTACTGACCGGCCGCCATCCCAATCCGCTCGCGACGCAACGCCCTGGATAAAGCTATTTATTCTGATGTCAGTCCTCACAAGAATACGTTGCTGATGCTCGAGTTGCTTTCTGTTGAGGGTGTTCGGTTGGAACGCCAAGCCCCGTGATTGTTCATTTCGAGATTTCCGAGCTAACGATCGCTTTCAGCTGGAGCCAACGTGTATACTCGGCAAACATGCAGATTAGAGACCCGGCCTCACCGGACGTACCAGGAGATCAGGCGACCTCGCAGTCCACGCGGTGCCGATACAAGACAGGCCGGTGCCCGAATGCCCGGGCTGTCAAAGCGAACGGAACACTGCTACTGCTCTGCGAATACCACCGCAACCAGCAGAACCGGACCAAGAAGCGCAGTGACATGAAGTGCCGTCACGACCGCGCCAAAAAGCGCCAGGCGCAGCGAGCAAAGCAGCACAAAAAGCAACAGCCCGGCAGTCCGCGCCACGACCAACCCACGCTGTGCTGGTCGCCGACCACGTCCCCTCTCGCTTCGATCACTGTTCCTTCGATTGGGAGCCCATCAGCAGGGGACGACCAGGACAAGTGTCATGAGTCAACGAGCCCCACGGCCGTCGACATGGACGTGTCTGCAGTGAACTGGGCTCCGATTTGTCTGTCCCCCTTCAGTAGCCCCAAAATGAGTGACAGCAGCTTCGCCCCCGAGGATATTTGGCTGCTCGAGTACTTTATCCTGTGAGGTGAGCGCACCGTGAGCCCACGACAGGCAACACGCAAAAGTTTATGTGCTGCGCCCCAATAAACGTTAGTATTCTACCCTTCCTTTTCGAGTCAATCTGAGTTTGCCACCGGAACCTTGCGGTAAAGGGTCACGCGTTGAAGTTGTTCTATAAATAGATCCATCGCTGATTGGTCCATTTACCGCGTCACTAACGGTCTCTGCCTCCGATTTAGACTTGCTGTTTGTATGCCGAGTGTCCTGTACCCATCTCCACATCATTTTTCGTGCAACGGCTGCTTCAGAACGGAATCCGCCAATGTGTCATTCCCGAATTTGCGGCGTAGAGCTCAAGTCGCCTCCGTCCATGGCGCCCAACTCCGCCAACAAGTCGGGGCTGCAAGATGCCGGGGAGCAGACGAACCTGCTGCCCGTGAAGCGCTCGGAGGCCGCGCGTCCGCAGTACCGCTCCATCATCGTGAGCGTCTGCTCCTTCATCCTCGTGACCGAGTTCTGCGAGCGCCTGGCGTACTACGGCCTGTCCGGGTCGCTGCCTATCTTCTTCCACCGCAATCTGGGCCTGAGCACGGTGCTGGCCACGGAGCTCAACTCGACGTTCACGTCGCTGTCGTACCTCACGCCGCTGCTGGGCGCGTACGTGGCGGACCGCCACCTCGGCCGCTTCTCCACGATCGTCGCCTTCTGCTCGCTGTACATCGTGGGGCTCGCGCTCTGCGTGTTTGCAGCGCTGCCAGCCGTGTCGTCGCTGCCTCTCTTCATGCTGGGGCTCTTCGGTGGCGTTGGCTTCGGAGCGGGAGGCATCAAGCCCAACGTCGTGGTGCTGGGCGCTGACCAGTTCGACGTCGACATTCCGGCCCAACGCGCCGAGAAGGACAGCTTCTTCAACTGGTTCTACTGGGCCATCAACGTGGGCGCGACCTTCAGCTACGGTGTGCTCACCAACTTGGCCGTGAACGGCCTGCCGCCCTACATTTCGGCCGACTATGGCTTCTTCGCGTCGTTCGCGATCCCATCCGCGGCTTTCGTGCTGGCGGTGGTCGTGTTTTACGCCGGCAAGGCGCGGTACCGGCGCGTCCCGCCCAAGGGCAGCGCGCTCAGCAAGTTCTTTTCGGTGCTGATTCAGGCCGGTTCACGCTCCACTCGTGGCAAACTTGTGCTCAGTGGCGGGATGGCCTTCGTGCCAGGGATCGTGCTTACGACGGCTTCGTACTTTATCCAGGATGACTTTACGCACATGGCGGTGGCGCTCGTGGGCGCGGGCGCGGTGGCGTATGGCACGTTTGTACTCGTCTTCTCTGGAGCTGCGACGGACTGGCTGAGGCTGGCGACGCTCAAGAACGGCGGGTCATTTACGTCGCAGGAAGTGCAGGATGCGACGCAGGTGGTGCGTCTCGCGCCGTATCTGGGCATCATTATCATTTTCTGGGCTGTGTACGGCCAGATGAACTCGAATTTCGTCGTGCAGGGCTGCCAGATGGACCTGCGTGTGCAAGGCAGTGAAGGCGCTACTGGAAAGCCGGTGCTGCTGTCCTCTGCCATGCTCAATGTAGTGGACTCGGGCGTGATTTTGGTCTTTATCCCCGTGTTTGACCGACTACTGTACCCGCTGCTGACCAAGATGGGCGTCTACCCGACGCTGCTGCGGAAGATTGGCGCCGGTCTGGTGTTCGCAATGCTGTCCATGATTGCGGCCGGTTGGACAGAGCAGATTCGGAAGAGCAGTCCCATGATCGAGGGCGTGTCTTCCAACTGCAGTGCGGCGGGTGAGACGCTGCCCATGTCTACGATGAGCGTTTGGTGGCAGACGCCGCAGTACGTTCTCGTCGGCGTGAGTGAGATCCTGACGAGTATCTCGGCCTACGACCTGTTCTACTCGGAGGTGCCCGAGTCGATGCGCAGTGTCTGCCAGGCACTCAACCTGCTCACGACGACGCTGGGCTTCATTGTGGCAGGAGCCCTGAACAGCATCTTCTCCTTCTGGGTCACGAGCGACCTGAACGACGGTCACCTCGAGTACATCTACTACATGCTGGCGCTTCTGGTTCTCGTGCTGCTGGTGGCCTTCATGTTCGTGTCGCAGTCGTTCGAGTACCATGTGCCCCCGCCGGGTCTCGATACTGTGTCCGGTTTCTCTCCTGCGCTCTCGCGTGCCGCCAGGGAATTGCGTAAGAAGCTGCAGTTCCAGCGCAATGGGAGGAAGTAAGTTCTGCATTGCGATAGAAACCTCTGATCCTGGTCGAGCTGCGAAGCACCGGAGAGAAGTATACCCCGCGCTGCCGAAACACCTACCAATGCAACGAGTATCAATAAGAGTGAATAACCCAGCGTCGCCATTAGTTGCCGTCTCTGGGGAGCACAACTCGAGCATTTACCAGTTCTCTATGCTACACAAACAGTTAACCCTTCTGAAGATACGAGAAGAGACCGCGCATCATGACTTTGGCCTCGCCGAGAGCTTCACCAGCGATGTCGCGTGCTGTACTGGTGACAGCCTTTGCGTTGTCTATCGTTGACATCGCCAGTGTCTGCGCGTGTTGAACCGTTCCCTTCACGCGCTTGAGCTTTGACGAAACTCCGAGCAATCGACGCACATTCGCCAGGAAGGACACGGAGCCACTGGCATCCGGTAGCAGTTGCAGCGACAAGGTACCGTCACTGTGGCCCGAGGCCAGCAAGATCACGGCTTCCTTCGGGCCAAAGCACGTCGCGGAAATGGTCGCTCCTACCGTTGAGGGGGAGTCGTACTCTTGCACTGTCACAAAGCTATACAAGCAACACAACATCGTTAGATCCCTCGACAGTAACAAACACAGGAAGACGCCACGTACTCTTCAATGCGGCAGATCCGGATGATCCCGGGGCTGAGCGTGAGGAAAATCAAATCACCTTCAGCAGAAACCTGCACGTCTAATACCTCCTCGGATGGAAGATGGTGCGACTGGATCAACACGCCCGATAAATTGAAAATCTGGCAGACACTGGAGACCACAGTCCGCGTTTCCACTCCATTTTCGCCCGAGTCATCGGCTACAGTCCGAGTAACACCCGTGATAGCAATGACGTACCCCTTAACCGACAGGCGCACACGAGTGAGCTCACCCGCGACCTCAGCGGGCTCGAACACAAACGCCACTTGGCCTTCGTCGTACAGGAAATGCGCTAAACCAACGGAGTGTGAACACGAAGCCACAACACCCAGGTATGTGCTCACGCTGCAGTCCACGATAGGAGTCGCGTGTCCGCGTAGAATAATGATAGGGCGCGGCGAGACGCGTGGCAAGCGGAACAGCATATCCGGCTTAAGTCGTGAGAGACGCCAGAGCGCAAGTGTACCGTCTTGGGACCCAGACACGAGTAGTTCCTCGTCTTCTTGAGAGGTAGAGACAATAATCTGGCTGTGGCTGTGATAACTCCAGCGGTCAAGGCTCAGACACGTCACAGCAGCGCTATGACCCACCACGCTGGCCTTGCCGATAACGTGTCCATTGTCTAAGTCGAGCAAACGGAAGTGCAATGCACCACTGCGGGCGCCTCCCGAGACAAGCACGCGCCCGTTGCGGGAGATCACGACGGGGAATCCACGATACCGTTTGTGCTGGTTGACACTTTCCTCGTCGTGATGAACGTGGTCGAATACAGGTATCCGCGGGACGTAGTCGAAAGGGGAGTCATCACGAACAACTTCTAGTAGCCATGGGCAATCACTCACTGCGTCAGCTCCGCTTTCTTCGTCGCCCAGTCCGCTGGGCGATAATTCACTCATCAAAGCGTCCACCTCACTATCTCGTGGGAAGTCAGTGACAGAAGAGAAACTTGCTCTTGAAGCTTCCGTCACCTCGACAGATTCTCCAACGAAGAATGTTTTCGGAGGCGCCCCCTGAATTTTTGGTGAAGTAGACGCAGAGCCTACCTGCGGGGAAGAAGGCAACAGTGGGGCAGGCTTGGGTAATAGCTTCCAGTAGTAGATCTCAATCACTCCAAGCTCGTTCACACTGACGACGCGGTCGGGAAGGATCTTTAGCAGTCTAATACCGCTCTGCGCGATGGGCTTCACTGTAGCTACGGGACTCCAGTTCCGACGCTTCTCCTGCGCGACAGGTGAAAAGTCTTGGAATGCCAGAGAAAGCGGCCGAGGGATATTGCTGGATGGGCCAGTAGAGCCACCTTCCTTTCCAGGAAAGCCTCCATTTAGTGGCGGACTCGCTCGGCCCGAAACGGGTTTGTTGGGTGCTGCACCTGGCATTGTTTTCCCTACGGCACTGCGAGCAAAAGCAGCATGGCGCTTGGGATGAGGAGTGGCGAAGAGCTGCATGGGACACTGGCCAAAGTGTGCGATTTGAAGCTCCATGGACTCTCTCAAGAACGGATCCTCCACTTTGTCTAGATCCACGACACCATAGTACGTCAAGTAGTAGAATACGTTGTTCGCCTGGAGTGAAGCTCGTCCACGTTGCTTGTAGCCGAAGATGAGATCTATCCACAAGTGCAAATGGCGCGAAACGTGCTCACTCTCGAGCGCTGCACGGTGGATTCGCACAAATTCCTCTGGTGTACTTGCCCACTTTGGAAGCTGCACGTCTCCCACCACTTTCTGGTCATGGCGTTTGCCAAGCGCGTATCCATTCCTGTTACGTAGAAAGGTGCCATCACTAGCGAAAAATTCCGGCGTGAGCTCCTTCACCTCGGACATTTGCGAGTTACACATACGCCACGTCTCCTGGATGGAAAAGAAGAGACGGTCAGAGAGATCAAAGGTGCCGCCTTGCATTTTCTGGTGCAAGCTTGCAAACGGCTCCAATCGGAAAAGGAAGAATAACACAACTCCCGCACACGTTGAGTAGTGAGAGCCATAGAGGAACTTGGGAATAACAGGGTCGTCGAACGAGTGATAGCGCTCCCAATACTCTTCCAGGCGCGCTGCATTCAGGGCACCGACCGGCTTCGACAGGTCACGGAAGTTGTGCGGGTCACTCAAGTCCAACGTAGAGTCTTCGTAGTTTGACAGCACCCATGGGAACACTGGGTACTGGGTCAGATCATTGAAGCTCCGTCCTGCGAACGTGTTAAGTGCCATGAGGTAGTCGAAGTTGCTGATCTGCCGGTTCTGCCACGCCTTCGTAGTAGCCGCTAAGTGTGGAATAACTCGTCCGGGCCACTGCTTAGGAGTACTCCGGGGAAGGAATGAGTACAATACTCTCACAAATTCGTTACGGCGTTGCTTCGTTGTCAGCGGGAAGTCCAGGAAGTGCGTGCTGCCATTGCGAAGGAAAACTTCGATCGCCGAGTCACGTAAGCGATAGCGTCGAAGGTAAACACCCACGAGATGTGAGTATTTCCACCGCCAGCATCGATGAAGCCCTGGAGCTGCTTCATCCGCGCGTGTATCTGGCAGTACAGGAAGCGTACTTTCATCAAAGTCGGTTGTCCCAGAAGCGATGCCCCCTCCTGAAGTCCATGCGCTATCAGGAAGCTCTTGTTGCGGCTCAAAGACGATATGCTTGCCGCAGAGAGACAACCGACCAAGCACAACTCCTTCGGGCACTACACGTCTGCACGTTACGCAAGCATACACCTGATCATCCGGTGCCACAGCGATGCCGACACCTGGATCAAGCCCCCTTTCACCCTGTCCCAAGAGAGCAGCTCCCTTTGATCCAGTAGCTGTTGTAGATGGATCTGGTTTGCCATCATCCACCCCCGAGTTAAGTACAGAAGGATCGCTCTTGTACTCGTCTAGATGCTCCTCGTCAGCAAGAACACGAGTTTCTGCTTCATCGCCACCTTTGTCACCGTTATCTGTACTGGGTACGTAGGTATCTGCCAACTCAGATGCGGGTACTGCGTCGTCAGACGTAATATCTCGAATCTCACCGCCACGCTGTTGCGCCACCACCCGACCAACCCGCTCGAGCAAGTTTTCACCGGATCCTGCATTCGACGGACTGGTTGGGCTACCTTCAGTATCACCGTCAAAGCTGTGAAGCATTTCCAAGGGCAGTGCTAATGCTGACGACTGCCTGTGGTGCGTCTTTACGTGTTTCTTCTTCTCCTCCGTTTGCTCGTCAGTGGCTTCTTCACCTTCTAGCGCCAGCAACTTCTCGAAGCTAAGTTGCAAATCCAAATCGACTGTACGCCGCATCCGAGACGGAAAAGGAGTCTCGTAAAGCCCAAGCCGCCACATCAGCGTCTTTTGCAGGGTTGCCAACGTTTCTGGCGCTGCATACCGCAGTGAGTCATGCTGATTTTGAGATCGGAAGGTAAACTCCTGCTTCAGCCACAACTTCTGGGTCCACTCATGCTTTTGCTCGCGCTGTACAGTCAGTGCAGTTATTGCACGCTGCCTCTCACGATTTGTAACATCTCGCAACGTCGCCAACATTCGATTCTCCTCAACTTCGAGTGCTGCCCAGAGCACTCGCTCACTATCATCAGCATAATCCACGTTTGAATATTTTTTACCAGTTGGGGATGTCAAGTCGGCAACTTCCTCAGTAGCATCGGAGAGTTCTTGCTCTGTCCTCAATTCTTTGGCTATTGGGAAATACGGCACCATATCCTCAACTTCCTCTCGTTCATGCAATTCCGTGTCGTTGATCGCTAAGGCCAGTGCATCCAATACTACTTCCACTGCTTGCTGTTCCGTTAGCTCACCCAGCTCATGCGTAGATAAGCCGGCAACGCCCAACTCATCGTCAAATGATCCAGACGTGCATATTCGAAGCGTTAGTCCTCGCAGTAACACCAATAATTCCTCCTTCTTGTGCACGACCAACGCACGGCGAAGGTCGACAAGCGCACGAAGGAACACGTCACGCGTTGGCACCGATTCGTATACGCGTAGTGCAGAACCGGCTGTCAATTCCTGCTGAAAACTCTGCACCAGCACCCCCACCACGCGTTCCATCATCGTTTTACCGAATACGTATGGCAGCGCATACTGCAATATTTGGAGACCAGGAAAAAGCCCAACCCGATGCATCTTGTGTGTACTGTCGATCAACCGAGCACAGATATCTAGCACTGCATTAAGCAGCAAAAGCTGCGCATCCGACCACGAAAATTTGTCTGGCGCTGCACTTGACGTCGTATCCACACTCAAAGTTTCTTTTTGTGCTGGTGATGGCTTTAACGAAAGAGCCAGTAGCGTTTCGTGAACGAGGAAAAGCAGGCGCTGCACATTCTCTGCAAGCGTCCGGGACAAAATTGTTCGGCTCCTCGCCATACGCTGTAGTACAATGCCAACCACTCGACAGACCCAGTTTAGCGGTTCGCGGAATAGCTCAGACTGATTGACATGAGGAGCTACTTGAGCCAAAGGAGGAAGAGAAGATCCTGCAGGTACGTTGGCAGCCCCCGACGTCGGGTTGTACTTCGCCTGGATTCCCTTGAGGGCTAGCAGCAGGTGTGTGAAGGATCGCCATCCATGCGTGTTGCTCATCGCCATGCACAGCAGCGAGACAATTGTGTCAAGCACCAAATCCTCTCCGGTCTTGCTAGCATCAAAACTGTAAGCCCGGCCGCAATTTTCATCGTTGGCGTCATCACAATCACCTTCTCCATTCGTAGCCGCGCTAGGTATCTCTACACCAACAGAACAGGTCAGCGATAACTCCAGCAGCGCATCTGCCCAACTCTTCTTCATCAAAAGTAGTTGCTGTTGAAGATCTTCATCGGTCTTGAGCTTCACGTTAATGTCCATGAGGACCTTTTCACGAAAGTGAGGGGTACTTTTACCCAGCAAGATAGGTAGAAACGGTAAAATGCCTTTGAGAGGCAGACTCAAAATTCCACTGACACCTTCTTCAAACATATCAGCAACCAACGCTGAGTTGTTCTCGCCACCATTTTTACCTGGAACCTCGGCACCAACATTCGATAAACTTCGCAAAGCTGTCAGCCGGATAACGGCAGCTCTCTTTTCCCAGGTTAACTGCAGACGCTTCCCCACAAACTGATTGGCCATCTTAATCCACTCAATCAACCCACCGATACCTGTGCTCATTTCGCCAGTAGCAGTAAGAGATGAGGATGTGACGGCAATACCATCCTCAATTCCATTCTCCAGCGCAACAACTGACTTGTTCGATGCTGCTGGTGCAATTGGAAATAGCAACGAGTCCTTCTTGGACGGGTCGTTCATAATAATACTGTGCTGAACACCCAGCAGCCATGCTGGATCGAAGTAAAACTCCATCATAAGCTCCAGGAATCCAACCGAGAAACTTCCATGCCCATTTAGGACTAATCGTAAATGCTCTTCAAGACCACACCACACAGTACGACCTTCAATAGACTCCAGCCAATCCAGCAGATAGATGAACAATGGGACACATGCCATGCGAACATGAATAGAGACGTGATAGCTCTCTTTATCTTCTGGCTTGGCGGTGCTCGCGCCATTGCTCTCAGCGTCACTGCGTCGATCATGCATCAGATACAGCAGACAATCCATTATGCTAGAGCTAACCAAGGCGAAGCGCATATCCAAAAAGGATACTGCGAGCCGTCGTAAGAGTAGCAATATGGACGTGCACACAGCCGCATCCTTGCTGGTCATCAAAAATCGAATCACAGCACGAATGTCGCGAACGAGGGAGAACCGAACCTGAACAGAGTGCAGAATACTTTTCTTGGCAGGGGTGTCCTTTTCATCCGTAGCTCTACCGTCAGGCGTTCCGAACGAAGCTGCCCCCGGCGTTGATTGGTCGCTCCACACAATACTCTCGAGGTTGATGCTAAACACGCCTCCTTTGCGACCGGGTGCCACCATGGAAGGCGATGCCGAAGACGAAGACGGTGTAGATGCGGACGGCGATGGACCTGATCCACTTGCAGTAGAGCCTGCACCAGCTCCCGCAGGAGTACTCGCTCGCGCGAATGTTGTTTCCATCACCTCTTGCTCTAGAACTTCATGTACCTGGGTGCTCTGGTTTGTCAGACACACCTCGATCACTTCCACCAGGCTCTGGATACTTTGCTGCTTCCAGTGGTGATCCTTGTCGTTGGACTCTGTCAGTTGCTGCGAATTCTGACTCGATTCGCTCTCTGCAGAACTTGGCAAAGCGTGTGACACAGAGTAGAAGCTTTCGAGAATCTCCAAAACCTTCGGGACTGCTTGCATGTTGTTGAACGCTTGCGGGTACTCACAGGCAAGTCCATACACCTGGTGATTGTAAATCGACTGGGTTTTGTAATCTGCTTGCGTCCACAACCGATAATCCATTAGAACGGCGCGCACACCGGAAGCAAAAAGTGGATTCGTCGTCCAAATCGACACGTGAAAAGGGTGGTTCTCGCTCAGCTCGAGGCTCTTTTTAGGCGACGGCATCATCCCAAACAAGCTTTTCACCATTTCCACACAAACAACAAGACTGCCAGGAGTCCAAATCACGGAAAGACAATGTTTGTGTTGCACCATGACGTGAGAAAGCGTGTGAAACACATAGTTCTTGAGCACTTCCTGCTGGTTGGCTACATTGCCGAGCAGCATACCCTTCAAGATCCACAGCAAGTCAACCACCACACTCTCCATTAGAGCGGATAAAGGGCGTTCTTCATTTAGTGATGGTTCGGTGATACCAGCTGAGCCAGCACTTTTTGAAGCTTGTTTCTGCTTTATAATTCTTTCGTAGGCGGTGAGAATGTAGTCCAGTAGCACCGGCAACGATGACACACCCACCGATCGATACCACGCAGCTTGATATTCGGGGAAAATCATTTTCTGTGTACTTTTTCCAAGCCTTGCATTTCGCTGCTGGATCTCAGCAGACGCGCCAACAGTACTCTCGAGGGCCAGCCATTTTCCATTCGTGCTGGGTGTTGTGCCTTCGCTGAGCCATTCTACTCCGAGGTCGGCATAGTCTTCATTAACAGTGTTCTGCGCATTGAAAGCGAACACCACTTGCAGTTTACAAAATGTCGCGAAAGCCTCATTCTCTGGGACTGACAGAGGGGATGACCCTAGTGCCCGCTCGTGAGTGCCAGCAACCAGTCGGCTCGACTGAGCGGGCAACGCGGCTGCCCATCGGTTAAACGAAGAAACCATGGGCCCCAGCGCATACATCAACTCGATCGTTGCTCGTGAAAGCTCTTCCTGGTACATGGCCACACTGGCAATCTTCGCTTTTGCGTTGCGTCCTCCTCCAACGGTACACTTTGACGCTGTGACGAGCCCAGAAGGATACACTAACTCTTCCTTAAATTGAAGCTTGCTGTCCACATGGCACGTCACTTTGCTCTTCTTGACATAATGCAGAGAATGTGAAATCACCAGCAAATGCCACTTACCAGGAGCAAGACTAATTTCCTGTTGGATCCTCCTCCATTCCGGCGAGTACGAAGAGGACGCTGCAATGGACGCCGACTTCTTCGCGTCGCCTGCGGTTCCGGGAGCACAGCAACTGACATTTAGCAGCATCCCATGCCCTCCTCCTCTTGAATCTTCCGTGTACTCTAACGACGACTCGACACCTAACGTATTTGATCCGTTCGTGAACCTGAAAAGGTTAAACTTTGCGTACACATCCTTCTGATTCACGCCTTCAACTGCTGAGCCCTCTTTCTTGGCTTGAGCTAGACAAAAGTCCACGTTGATCCACACAGCGACGGAATATCCCCGAAAGGCACTCCAATCCACGATCGGGAGATGCATCCGACCGTTATCTTGGAAGGAGAAATAGGCGGAAGGGGGCACCACTCTCCCACGAGGCAGAACGTACTGGGACTGACTGTCCTCCACTTCTTCCTGGCTGTTTTCTTCAGGAGCGAGTAGCAGACGCTTGGCAAATGTCCTCGTGAGCTTCTGGACGTCTCGAATTAATTGTTCCCTCTCAGAGGAAGTACAGCTCTTCTCGCCCACGAAGCAGGCCAGCATCGTCTTTCTCACAAGCTCGTGGGCAGCTTTGGACGGCGATAACTCGGCCATTTCTGCTCCCCCAGAGCCGCCACTTGGCCGCTCTTCAACTGTAGTTTTCTCCTCATCCGTGGCATTGTCCGAGTCGCTTCTACTGGCTTGCAAGTCCTGTTTTTCGTGCTCTTCCTCGTCCATTATATTTTATGTTCAAAGATCTGTTCCTTTCTCGGTAGATATGGGCGCTACGGAGCTCGCGACTGCGGGGATGGATAGAGGAGACGACTGCGCAGTAGGAGAAGGTGCGTGTGTGCGTCGGGTCCGCGCGGGAGTAGAGGAACAGGTGTCGCACGGAGGCTGCGAGCCGAAGGTCGCTCGCTTGTCGTCCTGACAACGAAAATAACGTCTGCTACCAGATATGGTACTGTCTTTTCACACATTTGAACTTGATCTGAGTATGGTTTCTTCCGATGAATAAGTGAGAAAAATGAAGAATGCACTAAGGGCAATATCAGCGGCCATTTCAGAGCCCTCATGCCTTCATAATGTATTAATACACGCTACACTTCCATACACTAGGCCACGTTCTGACGTCTGCAACTTCGCACGGAAGAGAGAGAATGGGTTGATACGTGTAAATATTGCGCCTTCATATTCTTCCTACTGTTACAACGAGGACAAAAACACCTAAAGCAGCGATCCAGTTTCTCTACCAGGCGATGCGCTCGTCGATGCGTCCTGGCAGCCTCCGCATCATCCGCGCGCGGCGTCGCAGCCACATGGCCTTGGTCATGGGGGTCTTGCAGCCGGCCACGATGTTGCTCACGGCGTTGGGCGTGTCCAGCTCGGGCGGGATCTGCACGGGCGGCCGCACCACGCGCCGCAGCTTGGAGAAACTGAAGCGCGAGCGCTGGCCGCGCGATGGCGTGGACAACAGCAGGTTCTTGAGATCCTGCGCTTCGTCCGGCAGCTGCTCGCTCTGGTTGCTCGGAGGCGATGGGTCGCGGCTCTGCAGCATTTTCTTGGCGGCGGCACCCGGCGAGCCCACGGGCATGGGGCGGATGCCGCGGAAGACGCTTCCGGTCTTGGCGGGGCTGGCGATCTGCGGCGTTCCAGTCATCTTGGAGAGTGAGGAAAGTGTATAGGCTCGAAGATTGCCACGCGACCAACTTCAAGGAGGAGTCTTTTCGCCCGCCAATCGCCGAGTTTAGCGGGTAAAAACAGCCAATCCCAGACCGGCGGATTAAAATGCTGTGATTACGACTTCAACGGAAATCTTGAAGCGTTGCTGCCTGGTTAGAAAGGTGGTAAGGTGGCGAAAACGGCTTGACTTCTGTTGGGCTGCGATCGAGTAGTGCTGCTGTTGCTATCGCTGTTGCGCTCAGTGCTGCGATCTCGACCGCGGCCGAGTCTGACTGGGGCCTCCGGATCGAGGGATGCCTATCATATTTGGGCTATCATGCCATCCGGCACGACAGTCGAACGGCGATGGACTCAGCTGCAGTCTCGTGCTGAGACTCGACGCCTCGTCTTGGCCAAAGCACGTATCTAGGTGTGCAGGGCTTCATGCGCGCGTGTTGTTGCAGTGCCACGTGGACGTGGTGTATGCACTGCGTTGGTGACTCTTGTCAAGAAGAAGCGGTGCATGTATTATGATATCACCGGCTTGATGCACCGCGAATTCCACTCACATCGCATTCTTATCTCGACCAACATGTGGTTGGTGACGCAGTCATTGTCGAGGCTTGCCAGCACAAGAAACACGGTCCGAAGCTGGGTTTATATATATTATCCACAGTCCACTAGCCCATTTTACACGACAAAAGACTGATCTAAACTCCGTCTGTAGTTGCGGGGAGAATCGGTACGCTGCTGCTCATCGACATCCGGGTGTAGCTGCTCATTCCTGACTGTTCCAATAGCTTGGCGCTGGTGCGTCTGGCGTCGATACTCTCCAGGCTTGGGCTAGCGACAATGGAGCGCTTGGGCGTAGAGACAGGTTTATCTGCAGCCGGTAGTGGCGTTAGCAGCTCTATTCGTCGCTGTTGCGCACGTCGAGTCGCACCCGGAGTTCCGAGCATCGATGGCGGCATCGCCTGTAGACGCTAACAAGTTGAAATCAAGTGCACAATTAGTAGGAGAATCACGTCGTTCCCCATAACCCAACTCACAACTACAAACCTTGAGGGCGCTATTGCGCATGAAAACCTGCTCGAGCGCCTGGAAGCGCAGCTCTTCCTGATGTCGCGTGGCCAGCGCGGCAAGTTTGGCTTTCTTCGTCATCGCTCCTCGATGCCTCGAGCGTCCGGGTGAGGTATGGCCGCTAGCAGGCCCCCTTTCCACTTTGAAGAGCTTGAGCTCTGCCAAGTCTTCCTGGATCGACTGCGACGAAAAACTGGTGATCGAGTCGAGGATAAAGCGTCGCCTCTCCATCGACAGCTGCGTGTTGATCTCCAAGAAGCCCGAGCTCTGGTGCTCCATTTTCTTGGTGAGCTGGTGGAACATCACTTCATGTTTCTCAGGGTTCGCGCCTTTGTCGCGCTTGGTGTGTGGCGTCAGGAACTCAACAAACTCCTGAAAGTCGATCTGGCCGTTCGAGTCCTTGTCCAGCTTGCTCACGATCTGTTCGATCTCCCTCGTATCGTTCACGATGCCAATGGACAGCATGGGGTCCTCCAGCTCCTCCACCGAAATCTTGCCTGACCCGTCCGAGTCCAATGCATCGAACCATTGCCGCAGCATGCGCTTCTGCTCCCCTGAGAACTGGAAGCGCGGCTGCTTGGCGTGCTTGGTGAGCCACGCGTTCTGGTCCAAGTGCAGCAGCTCCTCCTTCAGCGCCCGGTGCCTGGCAATGGCAACCGCCGACGGAGCAGACGTCGGGTCCGGCGTCGCTTGCCACCACGCGCCCTCCATCTTAACAGGAGGCCTCCTACTTACATCACGCCGAGCCATTGCCATTGCCATTAAGTTGCAGCTGCAAATATAGTGTAGCCATGTGTCCGTTCTCACCATTTAATATGGAGCGAAGAGAACTATTGTTTTTCCTGATGACCACAAAGATTGTTACTTTCCTCATGAGTTCGACCGTCAAGCGCGACCGGGAGTGGGAAGCGTCGGGCAGCGCCAGTGCGGACACAGCGGTCGACGCGGACGTGAAGCGGCCCCGCATCTCTTCTCCACCGTCTCATATTTCATTCGACACCAGTTCCACCCCTCAACGTCCCGTATTGATACCAGGACAGCTCGTCGAAGTGCACCCGATGGCCGTTCTGGACGCGATCCGCGCCAAGCTGCAGAACACCTCGGACCCGCATTTACAGGCCCGCCTTCTGTTGCAGTATAGTGCAGCCGCGGCCTCCCCGGGAGCCAAGACGGCGGCGGCCATCGACTTCCTCTTCTCATTCCTGCAGCAGAATCAGACACAGTCGGAGACGCAGACGGACGGGAATCAGAAGGACGCCGGCAGCAGCGGAGCCATCGTCGTGGGCGCAATTGTGCGTGGACTGAGGCAGCTATTGGCGGTTAAGGCGGCAGTGGTGGAGCCGATGATCCAGGTAGACGCCATGGGCGAGCAGCTCATGCAGTGCATGAGTGTGGGTGAGGACTTTAAGCTCCGACGGGACATGATGCGCATCGTCGTGGATTGCCTCATGCTCACCAACAAGTACAAACAGGTGGAGACGCTGCTGCACACGTGCGTGCAGGACCACGACGCTGGCATGCAGGCCATTTGTCTGCGTGCATATCTCAGGCTGCACGGTGCAGGGCGCTGCTTTGCTGCCGAGTCGTCGTCGACAGAGGAGGCTCAGGATACCGCAGCGAGCCATTTTGACCGCTTGACGGCGTTTGTTCTATTTGCGCAGAGTGAAGAGGTGAGAGTGTTGGCTGCGCAAGTGCTCGTGGCACTAGCAGATCTGCACCCGCAGCACGAGATTGCAACCAGCAAGTCTTTCCCGACGACTACGAAGGTACCGCTCTATTTGCCTGAGAAGGTGTTCTATGTGCTGTGCATGGCGGGTAATGACGCGTCAGAATCGGTGAGAGTTGAGGTCGCACGGTGTCTGCGAGGGTTTTCTCGAGTACTTGCGAGTGAGGTCGTGGAGCATGCCGTGCTCAAGACGCAGATCGACGAGGCTGTGGTGGATGTAGCGCCTGAAGTTGTAGAGATGAGCACCCGCCGCATGATGTCTAGTGGTGTTCTGCTTTCACTTTTAGAGGATGTGGACGTGGATGTGGCTGCTGAAGCCTCGCGAACGATCGCTCGGTTGAGTGAAATGGCGATGGCACTTGACGCTGGCATAGGACGGTGGAGTCGGCGAGCTTTAGAGCGCGCTATCACGGCGCATTTTGACGTCCTTCCGCATACAATCGCATCAAGTGCCTCACAACTGTGCCGAGTGCTGGTGAACTCTTTGAGTCGTCTGCTGGTGTGTCGGCAAACGCTTGACACGAAGACGGACTTCCCCATTTCCAGCGCAGATTTGAGCTGTTTGATTCGCAGCGTTGCTTCTAATGCGGACACGATCAAGCCTGCAGTCGTCGAGATCTTGCTCGTTTTGCAGCGTTGCGACTTGTCAAGTGCTTGGGCCGTCCAGCGCCTTGTTGACTTTTTGTTGGAGACACTGGGGTCTACATCATTTGAGAACCCTTCGGTTGATGGTGGTGATGAAGACAACAACTCGGACTGTTGGGACAAACGGCTTGTTGATGCAGTGCGGGAACTGGGAAAGAAGTGCGCGAAGGTGCTTCAAGCTGACGTTGCGTTAGCAGACCGCGTGCAACGAGAAGCATCTTTCCGGCGTAATAACCCGCATTCTCTTTTGAAAAGAGTGTGCCAAGTCTTACTTGGCCATACCGAAAGCTCAAACGGTGATAATTCGAAGACCATTGGCAAGTCGGAACCTCCATCTGCTGGATCTACCTTGTTCTTCCTAAAGAGCCTGGCCAAAGAAACCCCTCGTGTCACCTCACGCTCTTCTTTCAGCATTTCGTCTCAAGCCGCTAGCTCTATGGATGTCTTGCGAACGCCTCCAACCACCGGAAATATTGCTGTACATCTCAAAGCGGTAAGGTTCATGGTCCCTCAGTCTCTACAAGTTCTTTTGAGTGCGGCTAATCCTCTTATGCTTGTGTATCTACGTACAGATCCATCGACTTCGCACTGCCTTCGCTGCGGACGAACTTGACGCCTCCTTCCGATTCGCCGACGTTCTCGTTCGTCTGCGCCAGCATGTGCTTTCGTTTCCTGACGCATCAGCTGCACCAGCACCGACTGCACACAAGTACGTATCTATGCAAGCAATGCTCAGTACCAGTCCGAGTGTGAGCTCTGGCCACACCAGCAGTTCTAGCGGGGGCAGTCAAGACCAGAAAGAAGCCCAAGCCTTCGCCAGTTTAACTCTGCCCGCGGATTTGCAAAAGGGCTGCCAAGAGATGGTCGACGTTGCCTCGGGCGTCTACGTCAAAGCATTTGCTCTCAGTTCATCGCCGCGCACAGAACTGCTACAGGTATTCATTGTCCTCATCTGACTGTACCCACTAAACTGACAACGCTACGTGCACTACATGTAGTTGATTTTGCTCGGTCGCGTGGGACTCGTGCTCGCACTGCTGCAAAACACGACTGACAGTCTTCTCATCATTGAGAAGCTCCGGTGGGTATCCAAAGAAGCAACCCGGCTGCGCTTCCTTGTCAGTGACACTCAGCACGAAGGAGATGTTTGGCTACCGACTCAGTTGCTGTCCGACATTCGCTCGCTGGACGATCTGAAGCGTGCTATCGTCGCCATCATTCGTAAAGCGTGGCCTACGGCGCTCATCAAGGCTGCTATCGCTCGTTGTACGCCTGCCACCAGCGTCAGTGACGTTCTCTGCCGACGTCTTGCTATCGCTCAAGCTGCAATCTTAGAGCCCACTGCCATGACAAGCGCGAAACCTGAGCCCCGAGAAATCACAGCGAACTGGCCGTTTGAGCAGCGTGTTCGCATCGCATTGACCAACACGAGGGACACCACTCAGGTGTATGTCAAGAGTGTGCTCCCCAATGGTGATTTGGCCTACCATCATGTGCCAGCTCGATGCATCCGCACTCAAGGACCGCGAAAGCATTCCGCTGAACACACTATCACACTAACAGTGTCACCATTTTCGGACCCGACGGCGTTTACCGTGGCAGTGTGTCTCGGCCACCCAACGTTACCTGGCAGCGTGAAGGTAAGCTGATCGACCGCATACTTTTGATTTGGGGTCGAGGATTGACTTTACTTTGTTTCGACGTTGCAGCCAAACGCCCTTGGATCCGGCGAGACAAGTCCCATCATGTTCAAGGAGATTTCGGCATCGGTCCGCGTACCAATCTTCCACCGTACAAGTTCTACACTGAGGCATGCAGGCCGTCGACAGCATGATTAGACTGCGCCGATGAGTAACTTTTCAACACACCCTAGCGGTGCAAGAGCTCGTAGAGCAGGATCGCTGAAGCAACGCTGACGTTGAGCGAGTCGACGCGTGTATCTTCGTCCGTAGCTTGGCCTGTGTCGCATTAATTAGAGTTTGCACATAACCGAAAGAAAGCGTGGCAAACACGCGCGTACCTGGGATGATGACGATGTCCTGGCAGCACTGGCGAATTCCCTTGCGGAGGCCGCGGTGCTCGTTGCCCTTTTTGGACCAGCAAAACGCGGCGGTGAGATCAACAACTATCACCTCCATGGACGAGTGCACGTACCATGACAAGGATCGTAGGTTGGTCACCTTCTGGGAGCTTGGTGGACGTAATGGAGTTGGGTCCGCTGCTAGCACCGATAACACGCCAGCCGAGGTCACTACTGATTGCTAGCACTTCATGCAAGTTCCTGGCCTTCAGCAATTTATTCTGCACCATCATCGTCGTCAATACATGTAACCAACATATCTCAATCAAACATCAACAGCTATGAGCACGTACGTTGGCGACCAAAACTTCCAATGCACCGGCAGAAGCTCGCGAAACCTAAACGACAGACACCATCATCAGACAA
>KV723856.1:1893-17061 GCA_000500205.2 Phytophthora lateralis | reverse complement strand
GAGCAGTACAATATCGAAGTGTACGCTTACAATTCTAATGGAAAAGGAGCTGCACCCGGAGTAGTTCCTATTTCTGCTACTCCGAGGCAAGTCCCTGACCCACCTTCGGACGTGGATTTATTAGTCGTCTCTGGACATGAAATAGAGGCGTTCTTTACGCCTCCTGCGCTGGCGGCGTCAAATATGAGTCCAGATTTCAACAAGGATATCTCATCGTACATTGTGCAATGGGATCTTGACTCAACTTTCAAGCACGGACTTTCGGTATGCACTGGATGCGTCACTTCACTGACGGACTTCATGTTAACGGTAACAACAGCACTTACGACACTCTTGCCTGATGACTCTAAGATCACGATTTCTGAACTGGGCTGCGTGCTAGAGGTAGTCGGGGTCTTAAGTACGACAGTGGTGCAAGTTGTTGGGCACGATACCTGCGACAACTTCAATAGCCGCTCGTATTCCATCACGTACTATACTTTCCCGCCAGCGGAAGTTGGAGGCGCACTTATCCAGGGCTCCCCGCCATTTCGTTACCTGATATCGAGCCTCGTCGTCGCAACAAAGTACTTCGTACGAGTTGCCGCCGTAAATTCAGTGCCAGTGCAGCAGATTGCGCTGAACGGCGTTCCCCTCGACAATCGACAGTGGAGTACGCCCTTGTCCGTGCTGACCAAGGATCGGGCACCCGATGCGCCCTTGTCAGTCGCTCTTTATCCATTTTCAGGCACGATATTGCAGCTCCAGGTACAACCATCGATTCGCGATGGACAGGGGACACAAGGTGCTGCAATCTCTGCATTTTGGATTGATGTGGATACCGTCTCGACGTTTGATTCTGCCACTAAGACTGTCCCTATGGAGGTGCTCGCTACTAGTGCCTTGATTCCTGAATTGTATGCGGGTGGCCCACGGATATATTACTTGACAGGGCTCACAACCGGAACGCGCTACTTTGCTCAGGTTAAGGTCAAGAACTCGATAGGATATAGCCGCGCAACACTTGCACCTGCTCCAGTGGCGCCAATCCGGCATTCGGACGGACCTATCAATGCGAAAGTAAGCACGGTAACGGTGGCACCGAATCCTATCGACTCGGCGACAGTGACATGGCAAAGACCTGCATTCAACGGCGGCTTAGCTCTTACTAGCTACAAGATCGAGTGGTGGCGCGCCCAGTCCCGACCAGAAGTGCAAGTAG
Source organism: Phytophthora lateralis (assembly GCA_000500205.2). Lineage (NCBI taxonomy): Eukaryota > Oomycota > Peronosporomycetes > Peronosporales > Peronosporaceae > Phytophthora > Phytophthora lateralis. The sequence continues at coordinate 15,860 of KV723856.1, read as the reverse complement.
TCGAGCTGAAATGGAAGACGACGCCTACAAAGGCGCTCTTTTCACTGTTGTTTGGAGGTGGGGAGTCTGAGGATCTGGATATGGACATCTCTTCGGAGAACCTACGCAGCGCGCTCATGAATATCGCAGCAGGAGGAATACTTACTATTGGCCACGTGGAAGTTTCTCGCACTAAGCTTAATAGTGGGCTCGGCTGTCAGTGGACGATAACATTCGACAACGTGAACTTGAACGCTGGAAATCAGCGTTTGCTCCAGATGGAGATAGGCATCGTGGAGGGCAGTCAAGACGTTTCTGGGGACGTATACGAACTTACCTCTGGAATTGACGTACCCGCTGTGCCAACATTCCCGGGGAAGTCGGAGGTACAAGTGTTAGTGACATATCATGCTACTACAACCGTGGGAGGATACTTTAGGCTTGGTTACAAGGGCTCAGCATGGACCAACTACTTACCTGCGACTATCAGTGCGGCCAACTTGAAACTAGCACTGGAGGCTCTCCCAACGATTGGCGCTGTGAATGTAAACTTGGAGTTAATGGCGTTAGCAGGAAATGCTTTCGTTAGCGGACAGGTTTGGACGATAACATTCATTTCGAATGTGGGCAACTTGCCTCCTCTTATTGTCGAGCCGTCAAAGCTCACGCCAGCAGATGCATTCCTAGGTGTAAAAGATGGTGACAATGCTGTCGGTGGAAGTGGAGTGCTGTGCTTGCCTGGCGGCGACGTCGGGTGTCCGGGCTCATGGCCGATCGGTATAGCAGGCTTGAGACAGCAGGCTCTCCCCCAAAAGTCTGTGGCGGAACTAGCTGTGGTTGGCGAAGCAGCGGTGGGCTACGCATTTTACGAAACACTAGACGCAGCTACGTTGACGCACACGATCTCGCCCTTGATACCCGGGCAGACCTATTTTGTCGCAGTGACAGCCAAGAATGCGCTGGGGTTGGGAATTCGTGCTCAAACATCACCTACAAGCGTGATACCACCGCTTCAAGTCCCGGGCCCACCAACTAATGTGGCAGTGGATGTAAACCCCGGTGTGGCAACTCAGCTTGTGGCGACGTGGGGTGCGCCTACGAGTGACGGCGGCAATCCTGTTCGAATGTATCGAATCGAATATGATCCGTCACCATTGTTCACGAACCGAGGTCAGCAGGATGCTTGGTGTCCCGTAGCACCGACGACGGCAGTTTGGCGTGTACAAACGAAACGTACAAGTGCTGACACGACTGCTCCGATCGGTAGCGGCTACTTCACATTGCAGCTCACGCGCCGCACCGCGCCTGAACCTTCAGAGCCCATTCCATGGAATGCTGTGGCCACAACGCGTGAAGAGTTAGGTTCTGCTGTCGTGACGAATTCGAAGGTGTTTTGCACGGTTGCAAGCCCTACATGCACAAGCAAATCTGTATTTCCTTTCGGACGCCTCGAGAAATCGGGTTCAATGCAATCCAAGCTGAACTATTTCGCTAGTATCTCGGCTGGCGTGGATGTTGCGCGCAGCACTGTTCCGGTAGCTGATGGGGGTTTCACGTGGTCAATCACATTCCTTGACACTAAAGACGACTTTGCTCTGGCTGTAAAGGATGTCAAGCTAACGTGTAGCGATCCATCGACATGTACTATGGGTACGTACAATGTCCTCGTCACGAAGGTACGCTCTGGTGTGTTGCCTCCAAGCTGCGTAGGGAGTCGCATTGTGCCGTCGACAGGAGCACTGAACAAGGGCCAGCTTTACAATCTGCGTGTGGCCGCATACAATGAGGTCGGCTTCGGTAAACCTGGAGTTGCTCCGAACCCGCAAAAACCAATGGTGGTGCCGGGCCTGCCGACGGCGGTGACTTTAAATGTGTACTCAGTATCTGAGCTTGTGGTGCTCTTTAGCCCTCCAGACGACAACGGTGGTGACACTGTTACATCCTACGAGGTGCAGTGGGCCATTGATAGTGCCTTCACGATTCCAAGCTCAGTGATTGTGACCATCATGACCGGAGTGAGTGCGCCATATCGACGTGTGATATCATCTCTCACCAAAGGAACGCCTTACTTCGTACAAATTCGGGCCCGGAACTCTCAAGGTTTTGGTCAATTTCAGCTTTCGTCGCCCACGAAGATGCAGCCGTACACGACACCAAGTGCACCAACCCAAGTGGCTCTGGGAATTACCAGTGCGACGATGCTTACAGTTCGGTGGGCACCACCAAGTGATGACGGCGGCGACACCATCTCGGCGTACGTGGTGCAGTGGGATGTGGCGGCAGGGTTCGACTCGTTGGCCTTGACGATGGGTACGACTGCGACAGTGAACGATCCAGTACAGCGTTCGTACACAATTACAGGACTCACGCCAGGCACTCTCTACTACGTACGCGTATTTGCGAAGAACCGCGGTGGTCAAGGTACACCCCAGACATCAACTCCTGCGTCGCTGGTACCAGCCGTCACCGACCCGGGCAAGCCGAACACACTTACTATCGAGACCACCCTCGTCACAGGCGAGCTTCGTATCTCGTGGTTAGTCCCTCAAATTCCAGCTCATGGCTACCCTTGTGCTGGCACCCTGCAAGCTCCGGGGAGCTGCCCTGTCGTTGGCTCTACGGACATGGTGTTCGGAGGCGTCGACCGCAAAGAATACGTCGTTCAGTATTCTGAGATGAGCGATTTCAGAATCCCTACAGAGCAAACCACTACTGCATTGACCGTATTGCTCACGGGATTGGATTCCAGCAAAACCTACTATGCACAAGTATATGCAGTCAACACTCAAGGCTTGAAGAGTGCTTTCTGCAAGCGCGCCAATACGCAAAGCCTGCTCTGTCCAGACCAACAAGCGCTGCTGGACGGCTCCGTCGTCACAGGAGCCTTCGTGTACGCGCAGCCGCTCTAGGTACAAGAGTAATGTAGAAACATCGTATGAAAAGTAAATGCATTGGTTGATAAACATTGAGCGACGTGTTCGTCTACTTCGGCGCAGCAGAGACAAAATCTCCTGTGACGACGCTGCCGTCCTCCAGCACGAGGTGGTCAGGACAAAGTAGACTTTGAGCGTTCGCGCGCACGCAGAAGTCGCTGTTGAGACCTTGACTATTCACTGTCAGCACCCGAACGTAGTACGGCTTGCCACTGTCGAGACCAGAGATGATCGTTGACGTCGTAGTGACACTGACTTCCTTTGCCAAGGAGAAATCGCTGGCGTCCGCGTACTGCACCAAGTAGCTCTCAAGACTGACACCTCCGTACACCATATCCAATCCATTTAAAATTGGACAGCTCTGAGGTGCTTGCAACGTCCCAGCACAAGGGATGCCATGAGCTGGTACACGTGGTGGCTGCCATACAACTTGCAACTGGCCGATGGTAGCGGTGGAAACGAAAGCCAGCGAGTTCGGCCTACCTGGGCGAGTTGTAGCTGGCACCATCGATGCTGGCGTCGATATCTGAGGGGTGCCTTTGCCGCTGAGGTTGTTGGCGAAAACACGAACGTAGTAGCGGGTACCGGGTGTCAACAATGTGATGGTGTACGAGCGTTGAGTTGCGTCGTTGATCACTGTCGAGGTGCTGGCTGCAACAGCCAAGGAGTCAAAACTAGGAGAGAGATCCCACTGAACGACATATCCCGACACAGCGTTTCCGCCATCGTCCAAAGGTGGAGCCCAGCCCACAGTAAGCATTGTTGCACTTGTCACCCCTAGCACCACTTGCGTCGGAGAGCTCGGTGTCGTGTATGGCTGCTGGGAAGCTGGAGAAGATACCTGAAACTGACCAAATCCTTGAGAATTACGGGCGCGGACACGGGTATAGTAGCGCGTACCCTTTGTCAGTGCTGAAATGATGCGTCGATATGGAGCGCTCATTGCTGTAGTTAACTGTACGACGGCAGAACTCGGCGATGTGAAGGCTGCATCTGTTGCCCACTGCAATTCATATCCGGTCACGGTATCCCCTCCATCATCATCCGGAGGATTGAACAGGACAACTAACTCTGACACCGTCCACACAGCGAGTGTCACGCCTGTCGGTGCACCAGGAGCTACCATCGGCTTCTGAGGTGCTGCAGCCAACTTGGGCTCGCCAAAGCCTACCTGGTTGTACGCGAAGACACGTACGTAGTACAACTGACCCTTGTTCAGTGCCCCGACGTATGGAATAATGTGGCTGCCCAAACAATTTGATGGCATGACACCAGGCCTGGGGTTGGAGACGACCACATCGTAGGTAGCGGTGCAGCTAGCCAACGCGACAGTACACGCTAGATTCATATCCACCACTGACAGAACGAAGTCTTGTCCGCCATCTAAGAATGTGACCATCCACGTGTAGCCTCCGTCAGCAGCCTGAGTGCTACGAGTGACATCGATGCCTTTTGTGAGCTGCGTAAACTGTCCAAGCTTCGATTGCATCGATCCAGACTTTTCAAGCTGATCAAATGGAAAGATATTACTACTAGTGCAAGTCGGACTAGCACTGGTACAGAAAACCCCGGACGCTGAAGACGTAACTGAGCTCGCCTCGTCCTTGGCTAATGCCACAGCATTCCACGGTATGGGATCCGATACTTCAACGGCATTCTTCCCCGTGAGCTTTAACTTAAAGTACCCATTGGAAATGGAGTCTGTGCCAGTGAGACGCTTCGATTGAATTTGCCAAACCGCTGGAGTTAGTGCCACAGGACACCATTCCTCCTGTTGCTCGCGATCGGTAAACAGCGACGACACGTCGTACTCGACACGATACATCCACACAGGACTGCCTCCATCACTTGCAGGTGCAGCCCAACTAGACAGCAACTGTGTAGATGCACCTGGGTTCACATCGACACTTACGTTCACCGGTGGACCAGGAACTTGCAGCGGCGGTATTATACTCATTGGCGAAGATTGCGTACGCGTGCTAAGCCCTTGCGCGTTCTTGGCTGAGACCGACACTAGATACGATAGTCCCGGTGTCAGATTCGAAACGGTATAACTCAATGTGCTCGCGTCGAGTGTTTCGTAGTAGCCATATTCGACCGCAGCTTCACCTGGAGTAGCAAGTTGCGCGATCGATTTAGTCGGTGCTGCTTGTTGCTTTACATTTTGAAGCGCAGTAATGCACGCAGCAGGACATGCACTCGTAGCAGCCCAAAGACTGAGCACTCCAGTCGAGTCAACAGCATTGTCACCATCCTTGATGCCAACAAAAGCTCCGGTAGGTGTGATCTTGGACGAATCAACAATAAGCGGGGCTAGATTGCCCACATTCGATTCAAACGTGATAGTCCATACTCTTCCAAACCACGGATTTCCACTTAACTGCGTCGTCTCCGAGTTCACTGTCACAACGCCAATAGTTGGGAGTGCTTCTAACGCCAGCTTCAGATCTGTTGCACTCACGGCAGCAGACAAGAAATTTGTCCAGGCTGAACCCCTGTAACTCAAACGGAAGTATCCACCGACAGCTGTGGTAGCGTACGTAACCAGTACTTGGACTTCTTGTTTCCCTGGGAATACGTTCCCTGCTGGCAGAGCAATACCCGGCTGCACTTCAAAGACTCGACCGAAGACCCCCGACCCTCCAGTAATGGCAAGCGGGTCTTGAATAAACTGGATCAGAGGCTGATTGCCACCATTCTTGTTCGTGTTATCAAAAGTCACCGTCCACTGGTAACCTTGTCCGATGTTAACAGCGACGCGAGTGACTTTAATATGCCCCATAGGAATATTAGAGCCCGATATGAGACTCATGAGCGCGAAACGCAAATTTTCAGCTGTGACGTCCATAGATAACGCTGTCGCCATAGTAACACCACCAAATGCGAGCTTAAACGGAGCTGCGGTTGGCTGTGTTACCCACTTCAGCTCAATTGTCTGAATCTCCGGGCGTGAAGCACTACGCCACCATTCTACCTTGTAGCCCGTGACGACTAATCCTCCATTGTCCGCAGGCTTTTGCCATGGCACTGTCGCCGAGTTGATCGGTGTCGATGAAATAGTCAGCGTGCTCACCTTGACACTAGCAGGACCGTTTGGATGCCTTGTTGGCGTCTGAGCTGTTGGGGCGATTGTTGCGCGGCTGTACCCTATCGAGTTGACAGCCTTCACCTGAACGAAATAGCGCGTACCAGTTGATAACCCCGTCACGTAATAAATGCGTGGTCCTCCACTGTAGAGTTCAGGAACCAAACTCTTTTCTACTTCAGTAGGTGCAGTCTTAGTGGCTGAATCAAACGTAGAGACAGTGTCCACGTCGATCCACAGAGATGTTATAGCTGTGCCACTCGTTCCCTTTCCGTCCCGAGTCGACAATTCAACCTGCAACTCCAATGTGGAAGCTGAGAACGGGTTCAGGAATACAGACAAGGGAGAGTCTGGTACCCGATCCGCCGTTAGCGCAGTCAGAGAGTAGCTCCATTGTCGATTGTTTGGAGGTTCTCCGCTCAATGAAATCTGTTGTACCGGGACTGAATTCACGGCCGCGACTCTTACGTAGTAAGTTGTACTGACTGTGAGACTGGAGATAACGTAGCGGAACGGCGGCGAACCTTGGATGGTTGAGTCGGAGATTGTACTTGGCGGATACGTGTAGTAGTACAGAGCATCCGACCGTCCATCAAAGTTGACACATGCAGCAGTTTTTACTTCGACAAGCTGATCGCTTACAACTCTGTCCACCTCCAATACGCACGTATCATCAGCGACTGTAAACTTCGTACTAAATGTCACTAAATTTGTGAGTGATGCTGAGACTGTCAGCGAAATCCCATCCAGCTTAGTTGCACATCCCGCACAAATTTGACGACCATGTTTGAAGGTGGCGACGGTGTCCCATTGCACAATGTACGATGCGATGTTGTTGTTAAAATTCGGACTAACGTTTGTATCTCCCAAAGGCGGCGGCGAGAAGAACACCTCGATCTCTTTACCAGAAACAACCGCGAGGTTAACGTTCGATGGTGCACTAGGCACTCGACTTGGAGTAGCAGAAATAGGAACTACTCCGGGTGCAGCTCCTTTTCCATTAGAATTGTAAGCGTACACTTCGATATTGTACTGCTCACCCATTGTCAGCTTCTTTGTTGTCTGCGTCGGCAAATAGTAGCATTTAGTACACGCACTGCCATAGATTTGCACCGTTGAGTCGGCCGGATACAACCGCGGAACCTTGGCCCGCAAGTACCCAAGAGGTGATGCCACACTCAACATATCCACAGTCCACACATATCCCTTCGTCCATTCATAAACCGTGGCAGAAATTTGGGTCGAACCCTTATACCCGGTTTCACGGCCACTCAAGTCTCCAAGGTACAGCCGCGTGTTGTGCAGTCCAGGTGAGCTCCCATCAGTAAGAACAGTGTACCAGTCACCACCGATGCGAATGAAATAGCCTGGAAGTCCGTACGCTGCGGAGTAGAAGTTGCACGTTTCTCCAGCAGAGCACGTCACGAAAATCTCGCCCTCGGTCACATCCACCTCGCCTGGTAACGCTTGGTACGATCTGTCACGAGCGACACCCACCGTTTGGATCGTGTCGAGGCCCTCCAGTGCGTATCGTAGCTGGTCCGCGCTGGATTCAGCATTGAGAGGCCGAGTGTACAGACCCTGGTAACCCACTTGCAAGGTGCCACTCATGGTGAGCGCAGGGTTGTCGTTGTACACGCCATCGATGGAGGCGTCCGTGTTTGGTGTAATGGCGGCGTCAGAATCTGTAGCCCCTTGTACGATACCTAAACTGATGTCTCCGTACACGCGGTGAAAAACAATTCTGATGTCTGCCGGATTCGCAGTGCTGCACAGCATCGTCTGCACCGGCTCGCTCGACACGCTGATGCTATCCGCTTCGACGCCGATGAATGCCAATAGCTCTGCTTCTACATCTGCCAGCTTTGCATCAAACTTGATCGTGTGGTCAACCTTTCCCTTATACGTGAACTTGACCGTTCCCTTGGTCGCGGTGCACGAGAAAACGACTATCTCCTTGCGGAAGTTGGTCGTACCAGCTTGAACTTCTGCGACCGACGCTATCGTATTTGAATCCGGCACCAGTAATGGCAGCGTGCCAGGTAGTGCCGTAAACGTGATTTGGAACTCGGCATTCACAGCTAACGTAGTCGCTGCCGAACTGACATCGACGGACCCGACGCTAGAAAGCTGTTCCAGGGCCGATTCGAGAGTGGCAATTGTACTAGCCCCCGTCGGCCCAGCCGTTAACGTTGTAGTATCCACACCACGAAATCTCAACGTGAACGTCCCCGCAGCAAGGATCGTCAGCTTTTGAACCGCACTAACCGTGGGTCGAATCATGTTGCTCGACCACGCAAGACTCGGAGCACTAGTTGTAATGCGCTGCGTCCTGTACAAGACGTCTGCGTCCGTGATAAAGACCTCTGCAGGATTCGCTGTGAACTTGGAAGACGTATCCCACCGAACCTGGTACTTCGTGATAGGACTGCCGTTATCCGATGCCGGCGGATCGAAGGAAAGCCACAACTGGTCACCCACAGCATTCGACCCCTTGGTGACCTCCCGGGTGAACACAACAGCACCTTCACCCGTCAGCATGCTTGCATTGCCTTGCAGCAGTGGCAAGTCACCCGAATTCAGAACGTTGTCCAGGAACGTCACCAGCCAAGAGTATCCTCCCTCATGATCAGGACCTGAACGCTGCACGCTCACTCTACCAACCACGTCCAGGGCTTCCAGCTTTTCTTGCAACGACGAGCCGTCCGATGTTGATTTTGCCGCCGTCTCTAGTGCATTCCATTTGATCGGTGCCGTCATAGAAGTCAGGTAAGAGAGAGTGAAAGTTCCACCCAGCGCATTGCCCTTCCGTACCTCCCGCACCGATATTCGACTACCAGTTCCTACCAGCGAACTCGTAACCAGTAAGGGAGGAGCATCACCATTGTAGCCTACGAATGTAATTGTCCATGTATATCCAAACTGTGACGAAGGTGCCGACCGCTTAACTTGCACAGTGTTAATGTTGGTCACGGCTTCAAGCTCGTTTTCGATTTGTGCCGCGTCCGCATTGAACGGAATGGGCGACGACGCTCCGATAAAAAAACTGCCACTGAGAACATTGCCATCAGTGAGGGTATCTGTTTTGCAGACGGTCCCTGCTTTGAAATTCGCGTCCACAGCACAGATGAACTGAGGTAAATTCCCCTCGGACTCTTCGAATGCCACCGTCCAAATGTAACCTCCTTGGTCGTCCACAAGGGATCGAGTCACCAGCACATTCCCGAAAATTGGCAACCGGTTTAGATCTGTACTAAGTTGAGCAGCGGTGCTTGTGACATCATCGGCAGCAGCAGCAACAAAAGTATTTCCAGCATCGAAGCCGCCCTTGTCCACTATAGATGTGTTGACAGAACCAGCTACACCGTTTTCTGTCAAAACGTTGTTCTCCTGTGTCTGGAACTTGGAGCACACTGTGTTTTTCCACTGAAGTTCATTCACGGCCGTATGCACGCCATTGCCATGGAAGAAGATGCGGTAGACAAACCCGTTTGCTGCTTTATCAGTATATGCCTCCCGGGTAACAAATACGTGGTCAATATTGGACAGTTCCTCGAGCTTTGTTTTCATGACATCAGCTGAGGCATCGAAGGGAATACAATCAGTCTCTTTTTCCATACCAAGGTGGTCAAAAAACAGATTATACGACCCCACCGCTAACGGCTTTTCTGCTGCAACAATCACTTCCTGCACCATCGTATCTGTCCCCATCGCCATGTTCGTGTTCATCGCCACAGAACACCTACTAGCCACGTTTCCCACAGTCGTGAACGAGGGCGTGCACGTCAGTGCTAAGGTCTCACCAGCAACGTTATTGCCAATAAAAGTGATCTGGAAGACGTATCCGTAGCCAAACTCTGGTGAGGCATCGCCATCGCGTGTGACGACGATATCTGTGTCAGCGAGAGCAGCGTTTGCAACTGTGGTCAATTTATTCTTCACCGTTCCTGCGTCAGCGTCCCAGTTGATAGCGGCTGTCACAGTCCCGATTTTCGTGAACGCTCCTGCATTGCCTGATACCTCCCGTTCAAAAAGCAAGGTAAACGTGCCAGTAATGGCTGCATCTGCAGCGATGGTCACTGTCTGCACCGTTGGAACGCGGAAAGCGAATGAACCTGTGATACACGCTCCAGTAGGACATAACTCTGGAGAAGCATACGTTTGCAGTGTTTGAACTTCTGGTATGCTTGCAGCTTCCGTTGTAATCTCCTGGATTTCAGTGATGTGAGACGCTGCGAGTCGTATTTCTTGTACTTCGTGCTCGTAGAGTGCATACCCCGCATTGATGTTTTGCACAGCCAAAGCTGAGCCACTTGGCTCAATAGAAGCTGATGGTGTAAACGCACCAGTACCTATGTCGGTCAAAGCAGCGACGTGGACGTAACAGTTGGTACCAGCGAGAAGGTTAGGGATCACATACGAGTTGGCCGGGATGAGAGCAACTGACTGCACAATTGAAATCGTTGCACTGGAACCTTGACCACTAGAAAAATCATCTTGTTCGTCCCACTCAATTTGATAAAACTTCAAACTTGCTCCACCATCGAATAGCGGATTCATCCACTCCGCTTTCACGGATGTCGCTGAAATGACACTAAGGGTTAAGTTTTGTGGGGTACTGGGAGGCTGATTAGTGACAACTACTGATGATGGAACAGTCGGGCGAGGAGCGCCAGCACCTTTGGCATTGAATGCTGTGACGCGGATGCTGTATGATGAACCGGCAATTAAAATGTCGGAACGGACTCCGGTAATTGCGTCGTCTCCACCGATCATGAAAGAGCGTGTCGTATCATCCACAAGTCCAAATGAAGCAGGCGAGTCAAATGCTGGGGACGTGTCCCATTCGATCATGTATTGGGTAATAGAAATCCCACCATCTCCTCCATAGTAATATTTGTCAACCGACGACGGCTTCCATTCCACCAAAATAGCATAGCTCGAGAGAACAGTAGCTGTGGCATCCTCAGGCCTACCGGGGGTACGATCCGTTGGCCTAGCATACTTCGGAACTGGAAGTACGTACGAACCAGCACCTTGATCATTCAAAGCGAGAACGCGAACGTAATAAGTAGTTACCACCGGCGTGAAGATATTATAGAAGTAAGGGCCGGTATTGGTGGAGCCAACTTCCACCACGGTTTGGAAGTCGTAGTTGGGGATACCCACGTTTGAAAAAGAGCTTGCTGTGTCCCATTGAATACGGTAGCCGAGGATTGCTGTCCCGCCATCGTTCAAAGGGGCACTCCAGCGAAGCTTCAAAATATTTCTAGAAAGTACCAACAATTCGACACCTTGGGGAGCGGAAGGCGTTGATCGCGGAATTTGAAATGAGGGGCTGATACTCGCTGCATAACCAAAGCCTTCGTTATTGTGTGCTCGCACCCGGATGGCGTATTTCTGGCCAGTCTTTAGCTTGGGAATAACATAGTGCAGCTTTCCTGGTAGCGTAACCTCAGCCGCACTCCCCGGAACTTCGTCTTGCTCACAATAAAACGACGGCTGAATCCCTCCAAGGGTTTGCGCTGAGAGTACCCGTGCACCTGGTCCTTGAAGCTCCGTTCCGTCGACACTCAGAAGCGAAACATCATTCTTGAATTCCGATAGAAACGTGATAACCCAGTTATATCCGTATCCATTAGCCGTTTTAGTAACGTTCACCGCTCCGATCGTAACCAAACTTTCAAGAGCAGCTTGCAGATCGATCGCTGAAATGTTGTGTGGCAAGGGTCGAGTCGTATCCGACACCCCTCCACTGGCAAAAGCGACCCTAAATGTCCCGCTGATCGGTTGCAGTCCTTTCTGAATTGAGTCGACAAAGATGCCAGGGTTATTCCCTGTCCAGCTGTCGCTCGGATATACCTGAATGAGTTCTTGTGGGCCAACGTGGCCTGCCAAAAACGTAATTTTCCACTCGTAACCATAGGCACTCTTGAATACTGGTACTGGGATCGTAACATCAAGATCTGTGTCAATTGTGATAGTGGTGGCAGTTGGTGTGGCTGTAATCGTGCGCTGGTTCCCAGCGATCCAGATCTTGTCGTCTTTTGCAAGCTTAGTCTCATCCATTGTGGAGGTGGACAGCGTTGGGTGGCGCATCACTATTTTACCAGTCGCTGTTACAAACAGCGTGGACACGCGTGTGAACTCTAGTCTCGAAACATCTACAGTGCCAATCGTGGATAGCCGCTCTAAACGCTCTTTCACCGATTTCAAACCAACCGCCGCAGCATCCCACTGGAGATTTTCTGTCACCTCCCCACCAAACGACAGCTTGAAGTATCCGCTTAACGTCCTTGAGTCGGCGAAATCCACCAGACGCTGAATTTCTGGAAGGCCTTTTCCTGCAGAGGTCGTAATGATCTGCTGCTCTAGAGTTCCTTCTGCACGAAACCATTCCACTTTGTATTTGTCCAGACGGCACGCGTCTCCGTCCACAGTGCTCGCACTCCAGTCAAGTGCTAATGTCGTACCGTCAACCACGCTAGCGATGACAGACTGAGGAGGCTGAGGTTGGCCACAAGTGACTGCAGTGGAAAGAGGTGATGTAGCGGACCCAAAGCCGTCTGCATTGTAAGCCATAACGTGAGCATGGTACCTTACCCCTGGTCGTAGATCAGTGAGATAAAAGCGGAAAGGGTCTGAGCCTGTGACTTTGTTCGCAACACGAACAACAGCACTTGTCCCCGATAACTGTGAATCAGCTACGGTCATTGTAAAAATGTTTCCTGCGCCAACCATGTCCTCACCTCGAAGGTATGCAAAGGTGACCGACCAAATAGCCGTATTGATGTCCTTGTTTCTTATGGTCTTCGTGACCTTGATAGAGTACAGTGTGGTTACCGCTTGCAGAGCTGCTTGCATCTCCAGTGCTGACGCACCGACAGAGATTGTCCCAGTAGTTTTGCCTCCAAACGTTAAGGTAAACGAGCCATCCACGACCGAGACGCCATCTGTAAACACTTCTTGAACTTCATGAGTGAAATCACCGATTGCTAAATCACAGAAGCCCTGTATAACTTCGACAACAGTAATTCGAGGAAAATCGCCGGTTAGTTGTGTTCCATCGGCAACAAGTGGTGCCAAATCGCCAGGATTGTGCAAAAATGTTATTTTCCAAGCATAGCCCCATGACGCACGCGCACGAGTAACTTTGACGGGATCGACCGCGACGTTTGTCGTATCAGTGATGATGGCAAGGGCGTCCGTCATATCTGCAACATTGCAGTCGAATGGTAAAGCAGTAGTTGTGTGGCCGCCCCAGGAAAGAGTAAAGGTGCCTCCCGCGCCCACCGAGCTACGGTAGCTGGTAGTCACGTACTGCACCTCATATTTTTCTTGGATGCTTGCCACGCCGTAGTCAATACTGGAGCTGTCAAAGTTTGGAGATGAATCCCATTCAATCCGATACATCGTTACTCGAGCACCCCCTGAATAAAATGGGGGCCAATAATTAATCGATAACCAGGTTGAGCCGTGAAATTCTCCGAGAGCCACTCCCGTCGGTGGTGTCGGGACTACTGAACTTGCAGACGTCTGAGCTTGGAAAACCGACACAGAGTCACTTATGCCTTTGGCGTTCTTAGCAAAAATGCGGAACGCATAAGTTTGACTGCTTTCGAGGATGAGATTGCTTTGCTTGGTCACTGCAACGGCGTCATTGCCACGAACATACACTTTTAAATTGTCGCTAGCAGGTGTGGCTACGAGTAGCGGAATTGTTTTCATCGGATAACTTCCCCAGAATGAAATGGTATGAATGACAGTTCCGCTGCGTGTTATTGACGTAACACTAACACCGTCTATACTGTCAAACTTTTCCAGTTCAGTCTTAAGATCACCGTTTAGAGTACTCCATGGAATGTCGGCTCTCACTTCGCTTGCAAAGTTCAAACTATACGTTGTCGCGGCAGAAACGTCAATCACCTCTAGGAGAACAGTTTGAGTAACGACAGGATTTCCCACGTTGA
>AWVV02008435.1:0-13771 GCA_000500205.2 Phytophthora lateralis | reverse complement strand
AGTGCGTGGGCTGGTTCGTGTAGCCTTCTACTGACCGCCGCGATAAAGACGCCTCCAAGGGCGCGGGCTTCCCGGACGGAACACTTGGCAGGTACGACGGGGCATTGCCGGGTGGAGGGCCCTGCACACGGCAAAATACAGCAGTTCACCAACTTCCGCGTCAGAATGACCCGAGTTCAACCGATTGAAGAACCAGCAGCCAAACGTACCACAGCGTAAAGTGCAGTGAAGTCGGTGCCAGACACAGCTCCACTCATGACTGTGGCACCGGTCGGCGCCGGAATTGGTGCCAGCGGGTCCGCCATCTCTGCCTCGTCCGGCTCCCAGTCCACCTTGAACTCTTTGGCGATCTCCTTCATGTAGTTCACCACGAGGAAGGCACTTGGCGGCTGCACACTGAGCTTCTGGATTACCCGCTCGTTCACGCAGCCGTCCACATTGCGGATGGCAGCAGCCTCGAAGTCCTGTCCGTACTTCTTCGTGAGCTGCTTCTTGACCTCGGCGAGTTCCGGGATCTCGGTGCGACTAGCTGCCCAGATGAGCGTGCACACGGCCTCGCGCATGTCGTAGGGGCAATCCGCCTCCGTCTTGATCAGGTTCTACAATAGCAGCAGCAACAACATGGTAAGCACCAGCCAGCGACCGCAGGCGAGCGCTGGCAGGTCAGACGCACCGCTCGCTCGGCCAGGAGCTCGCACAGCAGCTCGAGGATCTCGTAGCCTTCCATCGTGAAGTCGTCGCGGATGATCCCTTCCACCTGCAACAGCAGCCAACAGCAAACGAGTCAGCTACAGGCAGCGAGGTCTGCGGTTGGGACGGGACCCCACCCGGATGCGCGCCTTCTCCTCCTTGCCGTCCGCCAGCAGGCGCCCCACCTCACGCCGCTGCGCCAGCGCCGCGTTCGCCTTCTTGTTCTTGACGATGCCGATGCGGTGGACCGCCATTTTGAGGTTGGGCTTGAGCTTGTTCACGTTGAACCCGAACATGCCGCTGCTGGGTCAAGTCTGCGAGTGACGCACAACTTGATATTCCAAACTGCATCTACTATGGACATTATACTCAACTAAAGCGTGGTATACTCGACAAAGTGCGCACAACCAGGGCATGCAGCACCAAGCTGATGTAGGGCATTGACGGCAAGGGGCGACCATTTCATCATGCAGTTTCATTTCCTGGTTTACATGCCTCGCGGGCGTCAACTGGTCTGTCTTGTGTCTTCGTACGTCCTGCGTGCGCGCCGCTCCGTCGTCTTGTCATCTGCTAATTAATCGGCCCACGACACGGGCTTCTTTCGCCCAGTGTACGTCCGTCTAGTGGCGCTATTGCGTCCGGGTGTCATGGAGCCGCTGATCTCTGACGCGCCCGAGTTCGTGAGCAGGTCCGCGGAGCTCGCGTCACTCACGCGGCGCATGGCCTCCTCGGCCGCGGCCTTGCGGCGGCTGTGGAACAGGCCCAGCTTGTGCTTGCTGGTGGGCGTGGCAGCGTCCGAGCCGCCGCTGGAGCCCGAGTCGCTCATGTGGCTCGAGCGCTCGGACACGCCGCTACGCTCTAGGCGCTCGTGCTGCTCCTGCTGCTGGCGCCTCTCAACCACGTCGCGCGACTCGAAGTAGACCACGTCCTTGTCTCGCGGGATCTCGAACGCACGCGGAGAAGTGGGCGCTCGAGCCTTGTTACTGCTGGAGATGCTGCTGGAGGGCGGGGAGGTGCTGGGGCTGGGGCTGCTGGGCTCCTTGCTGTTGCTGTCCGTGTACTTCTTGTGCAGCACGCGGAAGTAGTACCAGCCCGTGATGGTCGCGTACGAGAACCAGATGAAGGCGTTCTTGCGCAGCTTGGCGCTGCTGGCCAGCACCGCCACGAAGGCCACGGGCAGCAGCAGCAGCCACAACAGCACGGTCATCCTGCGCTCGCTCCGATTGAGGTCGTTGACGACGCTGTGTTACGTCACTTATTCCGCCCAGAACACACTGGCTTATTTGGGGCAGCCTATGTCGGTCACCAGGCAAAACAAAGTGTCGTAATCTGAGCGTCATGTCGCATGCCACATGTAGTCAACACAACATGGTGTCTACAACACAACATTATCCAAAATGGATACATTTGCATTTGGCGCCTCTTCACGATCCACACCGCCATGGGGGACTCGCTGGAGACGCTGATCGCGCGCACGCAGGAGCAGCTGCAGCCGCTGATTGCCAAGCCCAAGCTAGCCGATAAGTTGCTGTCCAAGCCGCCCTTCCGCTTCCTGCACGACGTGTTCACGGCCGTGACGCAGAGCACAGGCTTCGCCCAGGGGCTGTACAACGACCTGGAGCTCGCGTCCGCCAACCTCAAGGACAAGCCGCAGAAGACCGCCTTCCTGGACAAGATGATCGTGTGTGTGGGCCAGAGCCTTGGCAGTGACGTGGACGTGCGCTCCTCCAAGATCGTGGCCGGCCTCGAGCCGGAGAACACCAACCTGCTGCTGCAGGCCCTCGCGCAGGCCGCCAAGGACAAGTCGCTCGACTGGCCCGAAGCCGTGCAGGCCGCGCTGGCCAAGGTGCCATCGCTCTCGGCCGACGGACAAGTGGCGCTGGCTGCGGAGGCTGCGCCCGCTGTAGCGCGTCCGTCCTCGAAAGATCGCAGCGCATCGGCAGAAGCCAAGGAGAAGGTGCGTCTGCAGGAATATTAGACTGGCACTAAAATGACTGACTTTGTCACTTTCTAGACGCGACGAGAGAGCGCTCCGGACAGGAAGCCAGAGGCCAAAGGAAGCACCGAAGGAGCTGCGCCAACTGCCACTGCAGCAGCTCCCCCACCTCGTAGCGCAGAAAGCAAAGGAGAAGCTCAAGCGCCGCCTCCGTCATCGAAGCAGGCAGCGCCAGAGACTAGCCGCACCAAGGAACGCAGTCGGAGCAGCACCAAGGACAACAATGTCGACGAAGCGCTGCTGCAGAGCGTCGCCGAGTGCAATGGCGACATTGAGCGCACGAAAACACTGGTGGAGCAGGTCATCTCGAAGCCCAAGATGTCCCCCAAGCTCCTGGGGAAGCCGCCGTTCCGCTTCCTGCACGACATCGTTTCCGAAGTCACGCGGGCTACAGGCTTTGCTGAGGGGCTCTTTTCCGGCGAGGAGCTCGATTCCGGTGCCATCAAGGAGAAGGGGCCCAAGATGGACTACCTAGCCAAGATTATCCTGTGCGTTGGCTGCCAGCTTAACGTGGAAGTGGAGGCCAAGCCTGCCAAGATCGTAGCAGGACTGGAACCTGAGGCGACATGCAGGTTTCTCCAACTGCTGACGGTGGCGTGCAAAGCTGGCAGCTCGAACGAGGCCGTGCAGCGCGTGTTAGCAGGCGATACAGCCGTTCGCAGCGCTGTCAGAAAACCCGGCAGTCGTGAGCGTACACCTGAAACGAAGCAACCGTCCCGCTCCAGTTCACCACCAGACAACAAGCCGCGTACGGAGCTGCAGCCTGCTGCGGAGGCCAAGGAGAAACCGAAAGAAGCTAAAGAAGCCGAGGCAGGCAGCTTCTCCGGACCAATGAAGCCTCTGGCAGTGAAAAGTGGTGCTGGAGATGCAGACAACGAAAGCGACGGCGGTAACCTCCGCTTTGGTGCAGCTGAATCAAAAGGGGATGACGCCGATGACCGCATGGGTAGCAGCGCTCCAGGCACAAGTGGAACGAGTCGCACGTCGCGGCCCACAACTGCAAGGCGCCGTCCGCCGAAGATCAAGGAAAACGTCACTGAGGTGGGGCGGCTGATGGTGCCGGACGCCAAGGCGGCTCCCGTCTCGGGCATCATGAAGGACGGAGACAACAACGACACCGACAGCGAAGACGAAGCTGCTGGTGCGGCTGCAGGAGGAGGTGATGCTTCCAACCAACCTCACTCTACGCTTCTGCCCGGAGATGCTGGCGCCCACGGGCGCTTGGTGCGCGATATTCTCAAAGACCAGAACGCCGAAGAAGCTGCGCGCCGCGCTAAGGAAGGGGAAGATACGGCCGCCGCTGCTACTAACGAAGCTGAGACTGGCATTCGTCTCGGGCGTCGTAAGAAGTCGTTCAAGCCTGAGCGTATGAAGAGCTCGAGCGCCGCAGTCGCTTCGTCTCTGGTTGAGATGAACGCGCTGCGTGCCGACATCCAGCGACTTTGCCAAGCGGCGAACCCGGTGGGCAAAAGCGTCGAGTTCGTGCACGAAGACTTGGACGCCATGTCAAAGGAGCTCGAGTTCTGGCGCAAGGAGTACGCACGCAAACGCGATGCACTCGCCGACGAGCAGAAGCGGACGGAAGAGGCGCTGCAGCCTTTGCAAGTGCAGCTCCGAGAGGTGGAGGAACAGGTCAAAGAGCAGCTGCACAAGATCAACACGCTCAAAGCCGTCATCGCCAAGAACGACGAGAAGACGCAGCAACTCCTGCGAATGGTTGTCGCTGCCTAGATGGCAGTAGTCAATGAATGCTTTACTCATAAAGTCGATCACTCAGACAACATTACTCCTGTGATGTATCTGCCGCACCTTCCGGCTGCTTCCTCTTCCCCAGACGCTCTCTCACCTCGGGCATGTTCTGTTCACGGCGTCGAACGCTCTTGGGGACCCAGGCCTCGTGCTTTTCGCGCCGCAAGTCGTCCAGTAGACGAATAGGAACTCTGCCCGACGTCCAGGGCTCGGCCTGCGCTGCTTGCGTCGGGTTGCCCACCAGCTGAGGGTGCCACTTCTCGCGAATGCTCTGCTTCTCCTTGTGGCTCAGATCGCCGCGCACCTCTGGGAACCAGTCGAGCAGTCGCTGCAGCACCAAAGCCGTGGCCACCGACAGGTTGAGGCTTTCGCTGAAGCCGAAGAGCGGCAGGTACACGCGCCGGTGCGCCGCGCGCAGCATCTCGGGGCTCACTCCGTCCGTCTCGCGTCCGATCACGACCGCGAGTCGCTTGGGCAGCTCAATGGGCTTGTTGTCGGCTTCGAGCGGTTCCGCTTGCAGCGACAGGTCCGTGGCCCAAATGGTCGTCTCGCTCTCGCGCAGCGCCTCGAGACACGCCGAGATGCTCGAGAACTCGCGCACCGAGAGCCACACGGCACAGTTCTTGGTGATCTTCTTGCCGCTGCTCTTGGTCGGGTGCGTCTTGCGCTGCCGGTCGTTGGCCGCGATGAGCCACACGTGCTGCACGCCCAGCGCCTCGGCGGTCCGCAGCACGGCCTGGTGGTTGTGCGAGTCCATGCACTGCTCCAGCACCAGCACGAGGCGCGCCGTGCGGTGGAGCAGCACCGTCTCCGCTCGGCGCAGGCGCTCGGGGGCCTCCGCATCGGAGGCGACGGAGCTGCTCATGGCTGGCGCCAAAGGCTTGTGCGGTGCAGAGTCGATGCGCGCACTAACTACGCCGCACGTTGAAGTTATTCCTGACCATGACTCCGGCACTGTGAACCGGCCGCACCGATGAAGGACGAGACCCCAAGACACAGCGTGTCCCGTTCCGTGCCACGGTCGCGCCGTACCAACGTGGAGGAGGAGGCGCCCGCCACGCCCACCGCCGTGCGGGCGGCAGCTCGCGCAGCTCTCAAGGAGGAGGAGACCCGGCCGGCTGCGGTCGAAGCGCCCCGCCAGTCCGCCAAGCTCAAGCCGAGACCTCCACCGCCGACCGAGTCCAAGACGTTCCTCACGGCGCTGGTGCCGGCGCGGCGACGCTCGAGACGGCAGAGCGAATGGCTGCGACCGCCGTCACCTCTCGAGGCTTTGGAGCCCTCGGCCGACTACGTCGAAGGCGGCGGCGCGGCTTCGGATCCGCCTGTGCCGGCCAACTACATGGGCGCGGAGGCCATGCAGCACTTCTGGGGCATTTTCCACCGCCAAGAAACAGTCCACAACAACAAGGTCCTTCCTCCTTCGGCCACTGCGCCCAGCAGCGACGTGGGGGGCCGCCCCAAGTCGGCGCGCACTACGTACCTGGCAGCGGTGCGCAGTCTGCGACTGTGTCCGGAACCTCTGGGCATCGTCCGGCGCCGCATCGTCGACAAAACGGCGTCTTACGCTAGCGGCAGCACCGTGCAAGAAGTCAACCTCAGCAGCTATCGGATGGGGGATGCCTACGCCGGAGCTTTCGGCGAAGGCTTTTCGTTGCTGCCGGGCATTGAGTCGCTCAACCTCTCGCACAATCGGATCGGCGACGTGGTTGCTGCGCGGCTTGTTACTGCAGCAGCGGCGGCAGCAGGAGCACAAGGCGCAGCAGGGCTGCAGCAGCTCAATCTGTCGCACAACGCGTTGGCTAAAGCATCATCACGGGCACTAGCCGAGTTAATGCGCCGATCACGGACGCTTACGTCGCTGAACCTCTCGCATACGGGTCTGCGTGACCGCGAAGTGCAGCAGCTCTGCGAGTCACTCACTCCCAACCAGACTGTTGTGCGGCTGCACCTGTCCGAGAACCGCTTCGGGACACCAGGGATGTTGGCTATTGCACGCTTTCTCGAGGAAAATGCGCGTATCGAGGAGCTGTACCTAGCCTGGAATCAACTGCGTGGCGTCGGAGCACTGAGAATCGTGGAGTCTCTCAAGTTTCACGCGTCACTGCGCGTGTGCGATCTGTCGTGGAACGCCCTCAGTTCGTCAGGCCCCAGCTCGGCGTCTGGGAACAGTAGCACTTCTGGCACCTCTGGTGGAGTGCTGCGCCCACGTGCTGTGGTGGCGGCTTTGGCGGATTCGCTAGCGAACAACAAGGTGCTGGCACATTTGGACCTGTCGAGCAACCGACTTGACCTCGAAGACTGCACCTTACTGGCGAAGCAGCTCGAGAACAATCAGACACTCATCGGACTGCATATGAGCGGGAACTGCGCCGTCATGGACTCGCGTGGGTTCCTCATCCCCAAAGCCCAAAATCACGAGGAAGATGGCGGTGGGTCAAGGAGACTTCGAGATCAGCACAAGCTTTACTCGGTTGCGGTGTTTGAGGAAGTGCACAGCGATGCTGGATCGGGTGTATTTCCAGCGCATCTCGTGCCGATTGTGGACGCTTCTTGTTGGTACTGTGGCCTATGGTCTGAGCACCGCTTTACATGGACACCCGCAGCTGGACAAGGGCCGTATGCGGGTACTACCGACCGGTTTGAAATCACTCCGTCGATGGAGGTTCGCTTGCACTTGTCTATTGATGACTGGAGAGGTGTGGCGATGGAGCGACGTGATAACGAAGGCGAAGGCGTCTCCTTCAGCGCCCTGCGCGTCGTTCCTTCCGGAGCTACCAACTATTTCTTTACGGTTGTTGACACCAATATCGACCCGGCCTGTAGGACGAACGTGAGCTATCACTATGTCAGTTCGCGCCCAAGTCGTCCTGTTCATCGCCAACGTCGGCTAGCACCAGGCAGATCTGCCAGCAGTTGCAGTCTGGGCGACAACGAGGAAGCCGAGACAGCAGCAGTAGTAGAAGGCGACGTGTTTGGGGATCTGGAGCGTCTGAACGTGCTTCGACTCACCCAGCGCGGGGGGCGAGACCCGTGCAACACGTTAGTACCCCGCAGCACAGGCAAGAGCAGTGAGAGGCGCGGCAAATGGGACATCAATAAAAGCGTGTTTGCGCGGCGCAAGCGCGAGTCCGAGTGCCGCAGCTACGTAGACACTGACGGATTTATTGCAAAGGCCTGCGCTGCAGATTGGCGGCAGTGCAAGGTTGATCGATTCGTCAAGGACCCGATTCGGCGGCGTGAAGTGGAAGTCAGCGTGACGCGTTGGTATCGGACGGTGTGCAATGCCTACCGGCGGTACTGTGGCCACAATATCCTCATGAACCTCGCACCTTTAGGCTCGCTTACACCGGCGGCGGCGGTGCAACTACAGAATGATATTACGTGCGTGCCTTGGTCAGGATACTCGGAGTTCCTGTCAGAAGCTCGGATATTAGACGAGACGTCTGAGTACTGCTCGCTGCCCGACCTTGAGAACGTGTTCGTGGCAGCCAACCTGGAGCTTACGCAAGAGGCAAAGGAGAAGGACAACCCAGATCGCAGCCTCACACGCTTTGAGTTCTTGGAATGCGTTATCCGCATCGCCACCAACAAATACTTCCGAAGTACGTGCGTCGTTTGCTGGCGTTACTAGGACGGTGCTAACTCTTCTTGTGTGGAGCAGCCAATGTGTGTGATACGCCTGCCAAAGCTGTCGACAAGCTGCTGCAGGAAAACATTTTGCCCGTAACCCCAGAGGACGCAAACGAATTCCGGTCCCGCTTCCTCTACACAGAAGAGATTAGCGACGTTTTCACAGAACACATTGCTCTGGTACGGTGTATCATGTTGGCCCATGATGCTAGAGCTGCCACTAACGCCTGTCGCAGCTTCAGGAGCTGTACGATGCTCACATGGGCAAATATTGTAAGCCTGGCGAGAAGAAAGGGATGCACCTTGTCGAGTTCCTCGCTCTCCTGTACGTTCCCTCCACTTCCCTTTTCGCCAAGTTGACTGTGCAACTAACTCGGCGTTACCCCCTACGCAGAGAGAAGTACCAGATCTTTTCAGACTCGTTCCGCGTGCGCGATGTCAAGGACCCGTTCCTGGCGTGTAAGCTCGTGGTGTTGGACGAAATGACGACTCTGGGCCACAAAAAGCTCTTCCTCACGGACTTCATGGAGATCATCTTACGGGTGAGCGTCTTGCGATACCCACCGCGGACACTTACGGTGGCTGAGGTCGTGCGCAGTCTGCAGAAGCTGCTAATCAACCACTTCTACAAGCACGACGCACTAGTAGGCCAGTTCTGCGAGGCTATCGACCAGGCACTGGTGAAAGATCGTCTCGAGGCGTTCGCGAATGCGATCAACTCGCAGCGGAATCACCCGCAGACTGCAGCGCCAGCAAGTCCTCGGAATCGCGGAGGTGGGCGCTCACCAGGCCCCGTACAAAACGCGCCTATCGCTGAGGAGGTCGCTTCCGATACGGATGAGAGTGAGTCGGAAGACAGCGGCACAAGCGACACTATCGTGAGCAAGGAAGTCAGTGGTGCTGCCGTCCCAGTGGAGCAGAGTACTGTCGAGATAGAAGGATAGATGGTCTGGCCATTGTGTAAACCAATGATGAAGAACAAATGCACACTTGAATTGGATGAACACGCACCGATGTCTGTACCCTGACTACACGCCATGGATTGATCAACGCGATCAGTCTGGGAACGCTTACGCCTCCGCGATTGGGGACTTGATCTGCTCGAAGCCCGGAGACTTACCGTTCTCCTGGTGCAGCTGTCGATTGTGTCCGCCGTGGAAGAGCGCCTCAATGTCCTCGAGCATGAGTCCCTTGGTCTCTGGGCAGAAGAAGAAGACGAAGACGCCAGACAAGGCACAGAGCGCGGCGAAGAGGAAGAAGACGCCATTGATGTTGAGCGACGGGAAGAGCTTGACGACCTCCGTCATGAGCGCGCCCATGGCCCAATTCGCAGCGGTGGACAGAGCCACTGCCGGTGCGCGCACGCCCAGCGGGAAGATTTCGGCCGGGTAGATCCAGCACACGGGTCCCCATGAAATGGCAAAGTTGAAGACGAAGAAGGCCGTACCCAGGCATATGAACCAGCCGCCGACCTCGGGGCAGCCGGCGTTGTCTACGGTGCCGTCGCAGATGATGCTGAAGAGGATGGCAGCAAAGAGATGACCGACCACCATGCCCACGGCTCCGATGAGCAGCAGCTGACGGCGGCCGAAGGTGTCGACCCAGCGCATGGCGGGAATGGTGCTGAGGAAATTGACGCCCGAGAGGAAGAAGGCCGAATAGATGCCGGCGTTCGTAATGTCCTTGAAAATCAGCGCGCCGTAGCTCATTATGGGGTTGATGCCCGTGGCTTGCTGCAGCACCTGCAGGAACATGGCAATGGCCACCCGCCTGAAGATGCGCGGCTCGAGCAGCTCACCCAGTCCCTTGTTGGACGCCAACTCTTCCGCTACCTGGTCTCCGATCACTTGCAGCTCGTGGCCCACGTTATCCGTCTGGCGCAGGCGTTTGAGCACACGCTCCGCCTCCTCCTTGCCCTTGTGCAGGTACGTCCAGCGAGGACTCTCCGGCACGAAGAAGATGCCGAGCATAACGACGATCGGAGCTGCCATGGCCACACCGTTGGTTGTCCGCCAGCCGCGCTCACGGTTCTCCACGACGATGTTGACCGCGCTGGCCAAGAAGAGCCCCGTGACGACCGTCATCTGCATGAAGCCCGAGAGCAGTCCGCGCAGCTCCTTGGGGGCCATCTCGGCACCAAAGAGCGGCAGCGAGAAGGACGAGTTGCCCACGCCAAAGCCCTGGATCACGCGGGCCACGTACATGAGGTCGTGCGCCTGGGCCGCGTTGAAGCAAACCCACGACGTGCCTACGCAGAAGAGCAACCCCGCCGAGAAGATGGTCGCGCGACGACCCAACTTGTCGGCGATGAAGCCTCCCAGGAAGGCGCCAGCCAGACAGCCGAGGTTGTACGCCATGTTGTACCAGACCGTGAAGGACGTCCACTCCTCCGGCAACTTCGAGGCTGACGCCGTGCACTGTGCGTAGGTGAAGCCGTGCCAGCCCACGCAGTAGTCTTCCAGGAAGGACGGCATGATCAGCACGCCGGACGTCACGCCTTGGTCGTAGCCAAAGAAAAGCCCACCGAGTGCTGCGAAGACGCAGACAATGATGGCGTAGGTACGTGAACCCTCCGTCGGAGGACTGTTGTCGTCGTCATTGTGGACGTTCACGATCACTCCGGCAGCCATGAGATCAGTGAGAAAGGTGGTTGACGTCGAGGGAACTGAAGGCTCGTTGCGTAGGACGAGAATTGCACAATGACACAGTGAGAGCTTGCACTGGTGACGGGGGCCAACCGTGGAATAGCAACAAGACTTGAAGTTTCCAGTTACTTACTTATGCATCAGCACCACTGCACCTGGGCGCTGGCTGGTACATGTAGGCGAGCAGCGCCATCTGCGCCCCTTGATTCATGGTCATATGGACGGCAGATGTATGGTGCTTGTTGGTCAGTTCACGAAATAGGGCATGAAACATCTGCAGCTTCGGAGACTTTCAAATGTAAATGTAGCCATCTGTGATATCCACTACATGCCGCAGCGAGTGTGTGGATCGATCGATTTCCAATGCCATTTTCTGTGTACCCGTGTCGATGGTGGACTTGACAACCGCACCTTGTGGATATTGAATTCCGGTGTTCAGGGGAAAGGTAAATATAGAATAAGCTGATCACCAAAAACACAAAACTGCGGCATGGGGTGCTGTAACACCTTACAGAGTTGCACAGCACAAATGAAAAATGGCGGCAAAACAGCAGTTGGCCGTTTAAATTTACCCCCCTAAGAGTAACTTCAAGATGAGACCTGGAGTGACTAAGACACATCCCGTGTTTTAACATGTTAACGGGAAGCTCCTGATGTGGGAGATACTCAATCTCCTTCGCAATGCCCTGGCTTCTAGTCCTATTTCTCGTGTGTGAAAAGATCTCTTCAACAGGAGAAACTTTCTGCTTCTCGTCAGAGGCATCGCAAACGAAAGCTGCCAGCACGTTCGTTGCTATTCAACAGCTCCCACCGAATGCGCATCAACGCCACTAACGTCATCAACGCTCTCCTTTCTCCGGTTTCTTCTTCCGTTACTGGAACTCGACATGCGTTGAAACACCCACCGGGGCCAAAATGCGATTGTCGAGGGCTTGTGTGCCCAGGCTTTTGGCCAAGCCAAGTAGCTGCAGACTCACTTTCCAATTGGCAAGATCCAGCAAGCACTTCAACTAGTGACCAGTCCAGCCATGCTCTCTTTCAAGTTCCTTGGCGCCGTTGCAGCTCTCTCCTCTGCTCTGGGGATCCACCAAGCAGAGGCGCAAACCTTCTGCATCCACGGCATCAACTACAACCCTCGCATCGGAGCCGATTGGGCCCCGGTGGGCCAACGATGCAAGAGTGCGGCTGGCATCCAGGCGGATATGGAGACACTGGCCCAAGTCACCAAGTCTGTGCGCATCTTCGGACTCAGAGACTGCAACCAAGGGGCGACTGTGGTGCCCGCGGCTATCAACGCTGGTCTGACGGTGTCCCTGGGGCTTTGGGTAAGCGCCGACGACGCTGTCTTCGAGGCCGAGTTTGCCTACCTCGAGACGCTCCTCCAGCAAAACGCGGGCATTTTCTCGGACGGAAGCATTGCTGACGTCCACGTGGGCAGCGAGGCGATCTACCGGAAGGACGTCACGGCGCACAAAAACATTGTCTTCATGAACCGCGTCAAGGCTTTACTTAGAACGTCCGTCAATGTGACCATCGCGGAGATTGGCGACGTGTACCTGGCGCATCCAGAAATCACCGAGGCCGTGGACTTTGTCCAGGCCAACGGCTTCCCCTTCTGGGAGAAAATCGCCGTGGAGAACGCTGTCGAGTACTTCAACTCGAGGATGGAGCCGCTGTATCAGCAGGCGGCGGCGCTCGGCAAGAAGGTGGTGATTGGCGAGACTGGCTGGGCTTCGGGCGGCTCGAGCCCCAAGGCGTCGGAGGCTTCCCCCTCGAACGCCGCTCACTACTTTTACAACTTCCATCAGATGGCCTCGGGGCTTGGACTCGAGTTCTACTACTTCGAGGGCTTCGACGAGGAGTGGAAGATTGATGCCAGCAACGCCACCGTCGAAGGATACTTTGGGCTTTTCCACGCGGACGGGACGCTCAAGACCGAGATCGCCGCGCTTTCGTTGGGAACGAGCTGCCTCGCTGGCAGGAATGAGGAGGCCAGCACCACTGGTACCAGCAGCAGCAGCTTGACTGGCGCGTACACGTCCGGTGAGACCACGTCGGGCACCAAGACCAACACGGAGAGCACTTCAGCAGGCATTGGCACGACCACCACCACCACCACAACCGCGCGCTGCCGCGTGAGGCGGGTCTAGGCTCCGCACCTTCGTACATTGTATTAGCTCGTAACACACAACACGCACCGCACCATTCATGACTTTAATCGCGTCCCAGGTTGCAACAAGTTGCCTGTGGACGAGTAGATGGGCGACAGAGAGTTGATAGAAATCCATCACGAGGTGGGATCGGTTCGACTGGTCGAACACCGACCTGCAAGCTCGAACACCAAATTGGCCCTTCGTATTCGCCGTGCTCGCAGCCAGCTCCGCGGATGCGGCGCGGACGCGGAGGACAAGTGAAAGCCAGGGTCGTAGATCGCTTGAGCTCGAGATTCTGAAGTGCTGCGCGAGCGTGCCGATGTGGGCAAAGGCGAAGGAAGAGGACGTTCCCTGAAGAGACGGACAGGTTGCACTTCTGGAGAAATGCAATGTCTGACGCTCGTCCAAACGCGTACCTCATGATGCAAAGAAGCGCTGCGTCTTGATACTCCTTGCCTGAGCTGGTGTCAAAGCACAGCCCGTCGACCAGAGAACGCAAGCCGTCCTTCGTACAGCCTCGCGCCTTGGTCACCATTCCACCTTCCTGTCGTTTGAGGCAGTGGCGTTCCAGAATGCGCCCCATCTTGAGCAGCTTCTGCTCGACGACATTGCGATGCTGTGGAAATTCTTCCGACAGCCAGTTCTTGACGTTGTGGTGGTAGCTCATCACCGTGTTTCGCTTGCACAGTTCACCACCTCGGCCTTGTGTAAATGCGAGATTCATCGCAAAGCGGTCAAGCAACTTCACGAAGGCGGAACCACTCTCGTCGCCAAGGAGAGTAGTGCGGATAAACTCGAACGTGGTGTTCTTCGACACGAGAAAAACTTTGAAGACGTTGACCGCTGTCGCTTGCGCTCGCTTCGTGTTCACAGAGGCAATGTCTTGAAGGCTCATTAGTTCGAGTCTA